>JAOEHQ010006449.1:0-17527 GCA_025447715.1 Asclepias incarnata
GTCTCGGGTTGTAAGTCGGTTCGTCTGCAAAGTAGTCACGCATCATCGCTTTTGCACCTCTACACGACAACGTACAAGTACTACCCTTCTTCTAAATCGCGGTCCGTCATCCTCTTCCTCTTCCTCTTTCGCGGCTCGCGTCACTAGATTAATGGTTAAAGCAACCGCACTCTTGACGGCGTCATCGTAATCGTACGATGACGAAGAAGAATCAGTGGGATCCATATTAGTATGTGTGTGGTGAAGCTTGTATGGGTTTTATAGTATATATGTGTGTTTTGTATGTGGTTGTATAAAAAAAATAGAAATATAGAGTGAAGAAGGAAAGAAAAAACAAAATTTTTTTTTTTGGTCAAAACAAAAAAAGAGCCGTTGGGGTGAGAAAAGAGCCGTTGGCTCGATTTTTATAACAAAAAAATGGGCGTCGAGAAAGAGCCGGAGACCCCGTCAAAGTAGTCTGGAATGCCTCACGGGGCGGTGTGCCCGAAGTTTTGCGGCATTTTTGAGGCGTCTTAACGGGCATTAACGCCCCACTCCGTGTAGTCTCAGAAGAGAAAACCGCCGTCTATGTCACATATTTCAAAAGTAGGTCCAGTTTGGGTGATTGGAGAGAGTATGTTATTACAAATTTTATACTTTTTTTGTTATAATGTTTTGTAACTGCTATGATGCAAACCAGGTGGTTTGATGCCGCCATGGATTTTTAGAAACATCTGCGTTTATAGGTAGGGTAAAAAAAGTCACAAAATTTTTCAAGATAAAATGTTGTATTCATTTGCTTCGAAATAAAACAACTTTAAAAAAAATAATAAAGTTGTCATGTTTGAGATACTATTCCTTTTCCCGCTCGTTGACGTGGTTATCTGTTTTCCACCATCATATCATGTTGATGTTTACCTAAAAAAAAATCACGAAGGAGAAAAATTTTAACAAAAAAGCCAAAAAATAAAAAGAGAAAAATACAACAAAAAAAACTAAAAGAAAACCGGATAAGATATATGTAAACCAAAATTTTACCAAAAAAAAAAAAAAAAACTAAAAAAATATATCAAAGCGTAAAATAAAAAAACATTATATAAAACAAAAAAGTTAGAAAACCAAAAATATACAAAAGGAATATTAAAGAAAACAAAATCTTACAAAAAACACAAAAATAAAATATAAATAAAAACTATAATAAAATTTTTTTAAAAAATTGTAGGTGGTTCAACCTTGAACCCACAAAAACCAACACAAAGGCAAAAAAATATATATATATAAATCAAAAAGATATATGTGGAACAAAAATGTTCAAAAACAGAAATGCTACAAAATTTCTAAAAAACCAAAAAAGTTGTAAAATATATATTACAAAGAACAAAATGTTACAAAGTGTTAGAAAAACAAAAATGGTAAAATACAAAACACAAAAAAGACTAAGATGTAAAAAAAATAATATTAAAAAACCAAAAAATACAAAACATATGTCATTTCTATAAAGTATAAAACTTGAGATAAAAATGCTACAAAAGTTATAAAAAATAAAAAGTTAAAAAAAAAAAATACAAAACAAAAAGGAAAACAAAAAGTTAGTAAACTAAAAAAATACAAAATAAATATATAAGAAAAGAAAATGTATATAAAAAAAACCCAAGAATAAAATTATTTAAAAAAAAGGTAAAAACCAAAACTTAAAAAAAATGTTTAAATAAAAACAATTAAATCAAATCAAATTAATTATATAAAATCAATACTCTATATGATAATTCAATCAAATATAAAAAAACATCCCCTTTAATCCACCCTCACAAATGTAAGGAGTGGAATTCGATCCCTGGTGGGAATTTCTAAGGTTAAAGATCTTACCAATGGACCATCAACCCCGTTGACGGTATATGTTGTATTTATGTTAGAAGTACATGTCAAGACAAAATAAGAACTATTCAAATCCATTTCCTTTAATATAGTATATAACTAGGAGGTTCGCAAGCCCCACATTACGGGGCCGCGATTATCGTTTTTACGTGTCTTCGTTTTTATCGACAATGTAATGAAGATAGCTAAAAAATCAAACCAAAACAAAAACTACAACAAATGTATAAAAGAAATTTTTTTGAAAAAGATATATGTATGGTCCTTGTTGTAAAAGCAAAATGTTAAAAAAAAAAAAATGAAATTTAAAGTTAAAGTAAACAAAAATGTTAGAAATATCAAAATGGTAAAAAAAAAAAAATTACAGAAGAAATATAAAAAACAAAATGTTACAAAACCCACAAAGCTATCAATTCAATATATATTATAACATTTACTATCTACTCAATATATATTAACTAGCTAATCAACCCGGGTTCAACCCGGACATTTTAATAGCAGTCACGTGTACTGAAAAAATAATTAAATGTTTGTTTTGTTGTTATATGGAAATTTGATATGGAAAATATTGAATCAAATAAGACAATAATAACTAAACACGATGCTATAATTTTGAAAATACATAGTATATATTGGATATATTTCAACCCTGTAAAGAAAGCGTTGTAAATCGTCAATGTTGTGAATCGGTATTACACTACCAAAAAGGTTTGGTGGGTGCATCAACCTTGCAAATAACAAGCACGATATGTGTATTCAAGGTTCTTATGGATTTAGTTGCGTGAATAATTATAATGACACGCATAGGTTACAATATCGTATGTCATAACTTGATGTCCCATGTTCTATCAAGTACCCACGGTTATTTAGTTTGGAACAGCACAAGTCGGTTTTTTTCTCTGATCGTTGGAATGGCGAGATGTTTGTATCGCATTGGAGGAGACCTTTAAGGAGCGGTGTTGAGGAGTCAGAATGGTTAGACCTTCAAGCAAATTTCCAACAGGTGGTTTGTAACGATAGTGCGGATAGATGGGTTTGGAAACTTGGTGATTCGAATTTGTTCTTGGTCAAAGCTACCAGGTTACATATTGATGATTGTGTTCTTTCACCAAGTGCCAATATTACAACTAGATGGAATCCTCTTGTTCCAAAAAAGGTAAACATTCTTGTTTGGAGGTTGCTTCTTGATCGCATTCCGACTCGTGAGAATCTCTCAAATAAAGGAATGGATATACATTCGGTCCTTTGTCCCCTTTGTTCGAGTGCCATTGAAACCTCGGCCCACCTTTTTCTTGAGTGTCAGATTGCCAAAAAACTTTGGAGGTTGATTGCTACTTGGCTTGCACTTCCCTTGGTTCCGCAAACTAACATCTTGATTGATACTTTCTCGGCTCTTGGCAATTTTCAAATGAAGAATTCTATGAAGCATTGTGTTGAAGCCATCCTTTTTTGCATGATATGGGTGTTATGGAGTTACAGAAATGATCAGGTTTTTTCTTCGGGACGTTCTCGCTTGGAGACTCTTTTTGACTCTATCGTCTCTCAGTCTTTTCTATGGATCACGAGTAGATGCCGGAAAATGCACATGTCGAGGGATGAGTGGTTTTTGAATCCACTTCTGTACTTGTAATTGGGTCCTTTGGGTACCTTTTTCGGGTTTGTTTCCTTGGGGTTTATTTGGGTAAGCATCAAAAACATTGCAGAGTGAAAACCGGTGGCTCGGCCTCTGTTAATGAGGATTTTTCTCACGTCTCGTCTGGTAATTGGCGTGAGTTTTTTGATCCTTTTTGCTTACCTCGCAGTTAAAATCCCAAGATGTATCTAGGATATGGTTGTTTATTTGCGTTTATCCTAGATATTGTAATTGTAATTGTACTTGTACTTTTTCTTCATCTAATATTTTGCTAGATGTTGTTTTATTTATAATATTTTGCCTTTCAAAAAAAAAAAAATGTTTGTGTTTTCATAGAAAAATTTAAATTGTACATGAGTACTAATATTTTTTGTAACTAAATGATTCTACATTAGCACAAGAGAAACTGAAACTCTAGAAAAGATTTTTTCTATAAAATATAGAAGTTCAGATAGCTAAGTCATGGGAGAGTACATCATGTTAAATAGAGAAATCATTGCTCAGAAACACTTCACACAAGAACCTACATTCATGGGAGAAAAAAACATTAATCATGTAAAATGTTACTTAACAAGTGTACGCTCTTATTACCACCGACGAGGGCGGAACAACGAGCATGGACCCCAGATGAATAACGCTTTGAAGTTCGGCATATGTGTTTTAGCTTTGTGGATAGAGTCAAAGGAACCCTGGATAGAAGTCAGAAGATATCAAGCCACAAAATTATTAAGTCCAAATGTTTAAAATGGATTTTATTGAAGGTGCCAAAGCCCATAATTAAAAAAAGCCCGTTTTATTTTTTGAAAATCTTGTTTTACATGAGACTACTGACTACCTACAAAACTAACCCAATTGATACAAAATTTAAAATTTATGAAATTGAGATATCAAGATATGGGTGCGGAATGAGATCAAGTCTAAAACACATCCGGGTCTCGAAGAATTTCCCACTAAATCCGGGTTGCTACGTCGTGGTGTTCTTCTGACCAACCCGGGATGCAACAGTTGCAGGCTAGATATTGAAACCTGGATCATGCTCTTTTCTCATGTTTATGGGCATCGTGTGTGTGGTGGAACATTTGGGGTTGGCTTCACATTCCCTACCCCTGGCCTATTTCTACATTTAAAGGCCTTTGGGAGTTGGTTGACAATCTATGGTGGTGTTAGGCCGGTCCCAACGGCTCCAACACACCCTCGTTCAAGTTCGTTCTCAGAAAACCAATGTTACCATCTCCTCGTTCTGGCCTCGTTCTCAAATTCTCCCCAGAACACCGATGTCACGGCCTCGTTCTGGGCTCGTTCTGGAATCCATGTTCTCCCCAGAATTAGCTTTGTTCTCAACTTGCGTGTGGGCCCCCCTAATCATGTGTGTGTATGTGTGACTTTTTTTTATTTGTCTTGTTCTATCTGTATATATAATAATAATAATAATAATAATAATAATAATAATAATAATAATAATGGTGTATGATGTGGTGATGATGTGGCAGTGAGAGAAGTTGAGAATTTGAGAATTTGATGGTATGGTTGGTAGGAGGTAAATTCTAGGTAAATTCTGGTGAGAATTTGAGAATTTGTGGTAATGGATGGGAGAGGCCTAATTAACAAGATTGACTCCAACTAATTAACCATTATACTCGGTCAACTATTATGACCACCTCTTGTCTGACACTAACAAGGATATATAATAATAATAGTGTCCCCTATTTCCACCCTCTTTTTGTCTATTTCCATCACTTTTATGCTTTAAACAGTTATACGGTATCCAGTATTAATTGTATTATCGTTTGTCTTATACGGTGGAAATAGCAACACCCTAATAATAACTTGAACAACAAATACTTAAACTACGACTTATGATATTTAATTTAATTTAATACCCTCTGTAAATATCATAATCAACCATTCCAATAGCATGAACATGCTTCAGCAAGCTTACTCCAGGTAAACGTACTCTTCATCAATGCATCAGCTGCAGCTTAATTGCTCGTCTGATCGATTTACATTGATCGATCTTATATACTCCAATTATTGTGCAAATGTACGTTGTGAACGAGATCATTTTTGCCTTTCCTGATATTCATCGATCTTATATAATTATTCTTCAAAATATATATCTAGTAGAAAACAAGTTATTGGTTTTTTGGAGTGGTCATTTGCCCAAGTTGTATGACTTTGCATGCGCAGGTCGGTCCGTTAAACTATATATAGTTAAGCTACTTGGTATGTAAATTTTAAAACCATAGTATAGTATCGTATCATATATATATATTAAAGATAAAGAAACATATATGAGCTCCGGCCATTTTCTCTTTTGATATGAAAATCAAATTTTCTTTTTCTTCTAAATTTGGAGGAGAATGGCACTGCAACCTTTTCTCAAGTAGTGTGGGGAACATTTTGCTTAAAGCATTCTAAAGAAATGGCTAGCTAGAAAGCAAACTGCTTCTGAATTCCATTCCGAAAAAGTTCTTTGACGATTTCCAGTGGAATAGAGACTTCTCTATGAAGGAATTTGAAAACCATATATATATTATCATTACTTCTTTCAAAAACAGAATCTCAGGGAATATGACGAGAGTAGTAACACATTGAGAATAGACAGTTAAGTCTGTCTACAGCAAGTATTAAAAGGTTGGTTGGAAATTTGATACATGAAGGCTACATAAAAAAAAAATAATCCAAAGTGTATATATATTTGGTTCTCAATTAGGGACATCATAGGAAGTCTTTTAAAAATCAAGAGAGCATATATGGTATTAATTGGGGACCATCTGATCAAAAGTTGCAAATGTGAATATATCGAAAGCTCAAAGGCATCATACCTAGAATAAACCATTTATTGCAACGGAATATTTTCAAAATAAACTAGTTTCCCCTTTATAAAAGGCCCGTCGGAGACACCAGTAGTATACAGGTACTGAGGGAAAGTGTGGAATTAGACATTGAGCATATGGCAGAGAAGAATAACAGTGCAATTCTCCTTGGGCTGAAAGTTGAGCACTTGCATGATATTAGTGCTCGCATGTTCTGCCAAAGGAGAATTGCCCTGCCATTCTATATCTCTCCCGTTTATGATGCAACCAGAGCGAAAGCGCTAGTCTGAAACATTCATTTTACAGTACATGTTTTTTACATAAAATCATGCATCATGCATGTCAATATCAGATACTACTATATAATAAGATCTCTATGTGCCAAGTGAGTTATGTTAACCCTGCCCTTGCAAAATTTTATCACATAGTTTATCTAGTAATTTGGCACCCTGATTGAATTTCAAATCTGAATCTTTATAAGTACATTGTTTGCATGATTAAATGTATCATATCGTTTAATTTCCATCTTGATATTTCATATTCTTGTCACATTCTAGCAATAGAACTTAAAAGGAAGAAGATAACACGTTGTGTACTTTTTAACCAAAACATAAATGCTCAATTGTAAGCCGGCTACTACTCCTATATTCTCCACAATGTTAGTCAGTTCATGGGATGTCCTATTTGTTGGGTGTAAACCCAAGTCCTATATCAAAGAATGAATAAACTCTAAGCATGTATATAAGCTTGTGGGTTACTTCATCTATCACCAATTGGTTTTATAATGGAACCCCATTATGTTTCTGCCGTTCAAAAAAAAAAAACCCGTCAGGATTATGTTACATGTGTGTCATACGCTTTTGAGTACAAGTAAAGATCTAGTAATATTTTTCAATTTCTGTTCCATGTTCTTTTTCCTGGGTTAAGTGCATGGTTCATCACCTATTTTTAGTTTCTTTCTTTTGTCCTGTAAATGAATATTTTTGACCTTATCATCTCTAAAGCATGGTGGCTTTATCTAATGCAGACGCCTATATTCAGAAGTCTGCCCACATGGATTTGTGAAGCAAATTAAAAGAGATCGTTATAGAGATCAGCCATGGCATAGTTCAACAATTATCATGTCCAATGACAGCATGTTAGCTACTTAGCTATACAAATTGCTTATATCAACATGACTAGCTTGAGCAACATATTGAAGCATTTCGTTAAAAAGGATCTTGGAGATGAAATAATACCTTTTGTTATATCAAGATCAGTTGGCATATAAACAAATGATGTTCCAAACATCAGTGGAGACATAAAATTCATGTGGAGAGCCAGAATTAACAAAAAAATTCTGGGCTGGGGGACTGCACTTGCTACTCCAATCGTGTGATCACCAGTTCCACGCGCTTCATTTGGTAGCGTTTTGGACAAAAACGTGGTCAAGATATCTACATTACTAACTAGTGGGAGGAGCGTCGCCATGAGCTGTATGCTTGTACCATGTGAGCTAAATTAGCTAGCAACATGATTCTTGTTGTATATTTTACTTTGTGATTATTTCCGATTTCCATTGATATCTTTCCATATATATGGCTTATGTGCCAATCTTGCATCAAACATACATCAGTTGACTATGTGTTTGTTCTGAAGTAAAAAAAAGATAACAGAACTAATGCCTTTTGCCCTCAAACATAGCAGTTTTCACATATATATATATATATATATTCTGGTGGAGAGTTTTCCGTAGCAGATATTTGTACCCAATTGGTAGCCGACCTTCATCGCCCAATGTTGTTTAAAAATAACACCAATTTAAACAAGCTTTATCCTCTTAGGTTCAACTCTTATTTTAGAGAACTTGCTTCTACGTAATTACTATTATCCTCAAATGCACAAGAATCTACAGACTACCTGCTCATATCCATTCTGTCATCAAGTATTTTTAAAGCTTCAAATGTGCAACCTTCAATGTCTCATGCCCAGAGCTAATAACAAATTATAAAGCTCTATCATCCAGCTTGGAAAAGAAAGAGTACTCAGAAAAAAAAAAAAAAAAAAAGTTAAAGACATTAGAGAACTCAGGGCTTAGAGTATTGGAATGTGTACACCATTTAGTAGAAGAAAAGGAGTAGAAAGGGATCTATAAGTTTAGACGATTTCTTTCCATATATAATTGAACTCTTCCCATTGCTCCTTCTTTTTCTATAAATAATAATTGTAATTGTAAGTTGTAACACCTCTTATAAAAAGTAAAGACTAATAAAACTCTCTTTATCTTCTTCTAGCAGTAAACGGGTAAACATATGAGGTTTTCCTTCAGGTTACCATGGATGGCTAGGCTTTTTGACTCAGATGTACGTGGCTTAACGGTGTCCTGTGACCATTTCCGACCATTTCCCTAGAGAAATTTCTAACCTAAGACCTTTTGTGAAAAAAAACATGATGTCTGGCCACTAGGCCACCTTGGTGGTGATTAACGAGTAAACGGATGATTTTTTTTCTGTTCAGGTTACCCAGTAAAACGATTATTTGACTCATATGTACATAGTCTAACCGGGTTATTCACGTGGCCGTTTTCTAACTTTTTCCCTAGCCACTCCTAAGATGTTTATACCTAGTAAGATTTGAAACTGAGACCTCTTGTCAGGACATCAGAACACCTAATGACTAGGCCACATTGGTGGTGGTTCTACTTCTTTCAGTAGTGATACAGTTATATTGAGGAGTAAGCATTTTTGATAAATTACTGAAACTTGTATAAAAATAAAATATACTAGGTTGTTATTTAGGCTCATCATCATAACTCCTTTAAAGAGACAAAGCATCTGTACAATAGGACCATTGGGTCACAGCTTGCAGATGTGCACCAAAATCTCAAAGGCATCATGCCTAGGATAAACCATCTTTTTTCATGGATTGTTCTGGGGGTATATTTGAACGTCTTCGATAAATAGCATACTCAAAACACCACTAGACATGTGCAAGTGAAACAGAGAAAACATCAAGTATAAGGTAGAGAAGAATAACAGTGCAGTTCTCCTCCGGCAGAAAGCATGTGCACTCAGATGAATTTAGAGCACATTCTGCCAAAGGAGAATTGCCCTGCAATTCTACAACTCTTCCATTTCATGCGCAACTTGGAAAATACCTGTAAGAATCTCATCCCATTGTGTGTACAACCAGTGGCGGTATTAAAGGGTGGGCAAGGGGGGCAAATGCCCACCCTGAAATTTAAATTTTGCCATGTATTTTTAAAATTTTCATGGATTTTTTAAATTTTCATATGGGTTTTTAAAATTTTGCCCACCCTTGGATTTTTTTTTCATGGATTTTAAAATTTTTGCCCACCCTTGGATTTTTTTCTGGTACCGCCACTATGTACAACACCTTAGAATTTGAGACAACATGCTTGAAGTTTTATCGATTTAAAATCTTTATAGGATACTGTATGCGCATACACGTTTATGAAAGACATTATATGCCTGAATTAATTTCTGAAAGACAACTATAAATGGGTGGTTTTGTGATGAGCAGTGACTGACTTTTCATTTGAATATTTTTTAAGAGAACCTTTACTACCATTAGTGGCTTGTTATATGAAAAATCTTAAAAATTATATATCTAAAATATTAGCTGATGATCATAATATGGAGATTGTGATTAGTAAATAGTAACAAACATGATCAAATTTCGCATGTGGTGCTGGATACTAAAGATGCAGGGAGTTATTACTTCTTGATCTTAGTGGTGTGTATCTGCATCATAAAACAATGTCAGCACCATCCCAACTCCCATAAACTGATTTTATACCCGTTGCCACTTAATCCTATGTATCAAACAGAACTTCGCTTGTTTACCAAAATACTTGTAATTAATAATCTCCAACTCTATAACCACCATGGTGAAGTTATCACCAATAATTAACTATCAAAGTCATTGCCTAAAACTTAAAATGTCTCCAACTCATAACTAGTATCAATGTGGAAGGAATGTCATATTTGTACGGGAAAAAAAACTCAAAGGCATAAACCAATTTCCGGTACACACCCAACCATGCCTCGATAATCAAGAAGAATTCGCCCAGTTACTCATTATGGCCAGGATTTTCCTTCATATTGTACAGTATAAAAATGTCAAGAAGGATATCTTAAATGTGAAGCTTTTTTCTTTACGCTTTTTGCAAGATTTTGATAAAAAATGATATGTCAACGCCAACAAGAAAGATGCTTACCATGTAAATATCAACTTAAGTTGCTGATGCCATTCATAGTATGGAGGAGATCAATGGCATTGGATATGCCTCTATATAAATAGCATATCCATTGAATAAGATTCCATGTTTTCTGTAAATAAAGTGACTTTTATCTTCTTTCTTTGACTTAACTTTCAGAGGATGTTATATTTACTTGAAATCCACAATTGATTGCTTTTCTTGAAAGATCATACTTTCCAAGATTCACATAATCACTCATTCCATTAGATTCCAGATTGATGGAATAACAGAATAAGCAGGGGAATCAGTCATGAAGCTTTAAATTGTTTATATGTTTTATTCTTTATTTCTGATCCTATGCCGTTTTAGATTTTATGGTTCGTATCATTTTTTTAGAAGAATGGAGCTAAACAGTGAGCATATAGAAGAGAAGGATGGTAGTGCAATTTTCCTTAGGCCGAAAGTTGAGCACTTACATGACTTTTATGATCTGATGTACGCAGGGGAGGCCCGGAGGGGGTGCAAACCCTATTCCCGCACAGGGCACGTTTTCGAATGGGGCACAAATTTTTGGAATTTTTTTAATATATATTATATATATATAGGTTTAGGTTAAAATAAAACAAGTATTAAAGTAAAACAAATAAAACAATTTTTATTTGTTAACTGAAAATCTTTGTGCATCATGAAAATCTTTGTGCATCAATGTATATACTTATGCTCAATGAATCGTTGTGCATCAATGTATATACTTATGCTCAATGAATCGTTGTGCATCAATTTCATCATGATCTAATGGTCAAGATCTTATCTTATTTGTTTTACTTTAATACTTGTTTTACAATAATCAGCCCCTATATATAATGTAAAAGTGTTATATATATATATATATATAAATATGAATGTCTAAAATATAAATATATAATAGTTCAGGTACTAAACATGTATAACATTAGTTATCATTTATAATTAATTGTTATAACATTAGTTATCATTTATAAAAAAGAAAATTTGCTAAGAGTTAAGGGCATTTTTTTCTTGGCTCGCACTGGGTACTCAAATCCTCAGGACCGTCACTGGATGTACGCGGCCTAACCGATATTCACAAGGCCTTTATCTAAACCTTTTGACCAATAAGTGAAGTTCGAACTTATGTGTCTTTTGAGACCTCCAGATCTCTGAACATATATTCACAAAAAATAGCCATCGGATTTTAAATTGGTAGAAGGGAACTTGAAAAGACGAATTATATCTCATTACACGCTTTTGAGTACTAATTTAACTATTTTACTGTATCTGTTGTATGTTTTTTTCATAGGTTTCAATATTTCATGGCTCTCTTAGTTTCTTGAATTATGATAGGCCCGACCCAAACTTTGAGCCACGGCCAACAACCACCATTAGCTTTGAAGGTATGCCTTAATTTGAGATTGTATAGGGTCCGGCCCAATTGTAGTCAAGGTTATTAAGGGGAAATCATTATTTTCTTAAGAAAATAAATTCCATTTGTCCCATAAAGTTGGTTACTGTTACAATACCGATGATATCCTCAAATATAAATCATCTTTAAAAATAAGTTTACAATTAACTTAGTTTGACTTTTGAGGAGTAAAAAACGTATTTCACATATAAAAAGTTTAAGAAATTTAATAAGTTTGGACAATTTTATTATAAGGATATATCAATAAGAAATAATACTCATTCTCTCTTTCTTGCACCAATACAGTTAGATTGACCAACAGATACATAAATTTTAAAGGTTACTTAGAAATTTGATATAACATAATGTTACATAAATTTTAATTACTTTTTTTTTCTTTTTGAACGATAAACTATTCTACTTCTACTCTTATTCTTAAACTAACTCGAATGTCTAGGATGATACCTACGACTACACAAAATACCCCTTTCCCAAGACTTGAACCCTAGTGATAAACCCCAAGGTACATGTACCTTACCAATGGGCCACCAACCCCATTGGCAAAATTTAATTACTTTTGGTCCTCACTTTATAAGCTCGTTGTTGAAACTCCTTTAAACCAACAGGACATCCATACAATAGGACCATCTGGTCACGGCTAACAGATGTGCACCAAAAGCTCAGGACATCATGCCTAGAATAAACCTTTATACATAATAAACGTATGAACTTAATGACCAATATCCTTTGTTCGATATCATTTTGTGTTAAATTGGCTTGTTTTATGTTACTTACTGTTTCTTAAGCTTTTATAGGTCGAACGTGTGATTCCGGGGATTGGGGAACTAATTTGGAGCTAAACAAACTAAAAATGAAGCTAAATGGGTAAAGTTTAATTGGATGCTTACGAAAGTTTCGGGGCCAAGACTAGTCAAGAAGATGGCCAAAATACCAAGGAAATGAGCCTATAGCTAGGCGACAGATCGTGCTTAGAACACGCCGATACGGCACGCTCTCCCGGGTCGAGATCGTGAAGTCAGCATCGAGCCGCGACCATAACAGCCAAGAAACAGCTGAATTTTCTCATCGCCATCTACACTTCACGGTCTCCAACATATTTTCTTTTTAAACCCGTACACTCCAACATACACGCACATTGATTTTAATTTATGGTGAGCCCTATTTAGTTGCTTCCTGGACACACACCTCAACCACAATTTCATTCCATTTTTGTTATTCACCCGTAGGACCATCACTAACCACGTTGGACTTAATTGTTTGAGCCAATCATAAGATGACGCTAAGTTAATCATGGACTAATCCCTTTGTTATGGCTACTTGAACTTGATTTTAACAAACTAATAGGTGTGAGAGTACTCAAAGGGAAACAACTAAGTGTTTGCACATTTTTATTAGTGGTTGAATCGGTCACGAAAAAAGACATCCACCTCATAATCTATACGGAAAAAAAAACATCCACTTCATAACTAGATTAACCGACACGAGTCATTTTAATTGGACAAATGTTAAAGTTTGGAAATACTCGTGAAAAGTCAATACTCACATGAAATTGTTTGTCGACCGTATTTCATTCTTATTTAAGTCAACCATAAGCCATTTTTATTTATTTAGTTTATTTTCTTTAATTAAAAATTTCTTTTTGATAATTTTTATATTTGATTTCTCGATTTAAAAACTCATGCAAAGTTTGTTATGATTTTATGCAAATAACCCTTAATTTTATATATAAGACTATGAAAATTGATGTTAATATTAGCAAATTCTAAGACTATAGTTTCTTTCAAAGGATTTACAAATTAAAGGAAATAAATTAAGGGGAAAAAAAAGCATCAATCACTAGTTACATTTAATTCCAAATTCTTAAAAGATAAATAGAAGTATAGAGTACTATAGACCATAGAACAAGATTGATAGGGGATCCGTTATTAAGTTCGTTAACGAGCCTTTTGATTCTGAAGTTACTTACTAGGATGGGCTTTATCTATAAAGCTAAAAGGCCCAATGGGCATGTGCATCTGTCGGCTGTCGCTGACTCGCTGTTAGGTTATTATAACCATTGTTTTATAACTCAATTAATTTGTGAGAGATTTTAACTTTTCAATGAATTAATAGAAAGTTTAATTTACTTAAAAATAAAATTTTCTGTTAATTTTTTTTTTACAATTTATTAAATTTAAATTAAACTCAATTACTTAAAATAGAACTTTTCTATCTAAATAATCTCTAAATTTTATTTTATTTGATTTAAACTCAATGTATTTAAAAATTAACTTAAAAATAACTATAAATTATTAGATTTAATGATCATACAATCATCTTTTTAATGGTTCAAGTCCCATATGTGGGGGGAAAAAAAATTGGGGTTCCATTTGGGGGTCAGAGGGTTTATACTCACCTATGATGAGTTTTCTCCTGTAGAGAGTAAAAATGACATGGTCCAATGACTCGTTAGTGATCTCAATTTGCCGTTGAAAAAAATAAATAGGTGACCTAAGTACGATATCAATTAATGACATTAGGCCTATATATAATGAGAGTCATGTTATCTATTGTATTAAACGAATGACACCAACTCAGTTGGTTGAGGTATGAGGTTTTACCCACAATGTTATATGTTCGACTCCTTAAAGTGACACACCTTGTGAAGTTTTCCTAGGATACTACTCGAAATGCACCATTCCAAAAAAAAAAAAAATGTTATCTATTGTATTAAAATGAAAGAAACATAAATAGTATTAAATACGATATATAATCCCACTTGATGCAAGTTATAAATGCAGCATGTGAAACATAAAAACGGTATATAATCTCTTATATACTGTGGAAATTTTGGAGAGCCAAAATACTAGATTATCCAATTTACTTTAAGCTTTTGGTATCTGCATCTTATAAATTATTATTATTATAGATAATATTTTTAAAAAATTAAATGTAGTATACACACTCTGGCTCATTAATTGCAACCTTAATTAATTTTTTTGAAAGGTAAATTTCTTTATCAGTGTTTCGTGTCGCGGTTCGATAGCGGGAGGTCTAACATACGTTGTCTAAACCGGGTCCGTGCTAGAGAGCTCCCTCGAAACGGAAATGCCTATTTCAAATACCCGATGGGGGAAAACCCCCTACTAATCCGCCCGAATACACGATAATTAATAGGGGTAAAACCCTTGCTTCCTCCAAGATGCAACCTTAATTAATTGATGGCCCAAAATGAAAATGTACGTTGAACACATTGTATTCGCCCGTAGCCGGCCTTTTGATGCCCAAAATGAAAGGATGATGAGTAGATGATGACTGCAATCTTGATCGATGCCCCTAGCTAGCTAATAAATGAAGTTGCAGAATAGAAAAGTAGTCTGTATTTAATTTGTTTGTTCCTCTTTTTAAAGTCCCATGATTGATGAGATATATTGAAAGGGAATTCTAAAGTTTTTGAGACGTAGAGAACATTCATGGGATATGCAAGTCAAGTCAAATTAAGAAAGATGACAATAAACAAAGACATCAAATTACTTAAAGTTACTAGAATATAATAAACTTTCATGCATGAAAAAGCAACAACTTTTGTGGAAAATTAAGTGTATTATAAAAAAAAAGGAAGTTAATTAGAAAGTTTATCCAAGTAAATTAATTAGATGAACCTTGTCCACTTTTTCCACTGAAAAATAAAAATAAAATTACAAGGCTTGCAAGTTTGTTAAAGTTTTGACATTTTCAGATTATTAAATATAGAATTAGTTTATTCACTTGATGAACTGTCTTCAATTCGACACCCAGAGAGATGTACATGGTTCTTTGTCTTATTACACAGACACACACACACAAATAATAAAGGCATTGAAGAATAAAATACTTATACCATGATCAATGTGGAATCAAGCTAGCCGTCTCTGGTAGTTTAGTTATTTAAAAGGAAATATCATTGAAATAATGATTAGTGAATGTTAATTAGTTATTGGCTAAATAATATTTTTTTTCTTGATAATCAAACAAAACACTTTGTGACATTGTTGCATTACGTACCTAGCAATGTGTTATCTTGTCATGTTTTACTATTTGTATTTGTATTCAACTCTTAAAATATATATTATATGTAACTAGTTTTCAAAATTCAAATCAAAGCTATTGTATATATTTATCTGGTCATTTCTTTTTCAGTAACAAGTTTTTTTCAGTGTCATATATAATGTCATTTCATCATAATTGGTGTCACACTGTCACGTCAAGGATTTGCATGGCATAAAAGGACACATACAATATACATACATTAATGAAAATAGAGACTTTGATACTACACACAATGAAGTTTTTAAGAGTTCATGTATACAGTGGCTAAACAAGCTAAGACACATGTTCGTGTACTCAACCCTGAAAATAAACAATATATGCCAAAGAATTTCCAAGCTATCAAGAAGTGTTACGGTCTTAGAATATTAGCTATGCCTTCATTAAAGTGTTAAAAAGATTCACTATGTCAATGGGGTTGGTGGGCTATTGATAAGGTATTTGTATTTTGGGGTTTTAATTCCATCAAGGTTCAAGTCTTAGTAGGGGTATTTTCAAATATTTTTGTAAAATTTTAGGTTTCATTCTAGGTATTCGAGTTAGTTTATGAATAGGAGTAGGATAGTTTGACGTTTAAAAAAAAATTCACTATATCCGTAAGGGCATATGGGGACCCTGCTAAGCGGGTGATCATCGAAGGATGAATTACTCATGGGAAAGAAGTTGATGTTACCGTTACAAAGGAGATATTTTGGCTTGTACTTATCCGAACTAATCATCATCAAAAAAAAGGTCAATACGTAGAGTTAATTGACGGGATTAAACAATTAACGGCTTAAGTCATAAATTGTTTGAAGACTGACTAATTAAAATCACAGTTGGAATTAATATTTATCATGTTGCAATAAAGATTTGGTATCTTAAAAGCTCAACTTGATCGAGTTTGTCGCATGTTGGGTAACATGTTTATATATTGTTTAGGTTTATATAATAATAAACATACATAACACTTTTCCTCTTCATTAAGTAAAAATTCAAGATTTCATTAATAGATTATCTTACTGTATAACGTGTATTATGGTTATAATGCTTATCACTTATAATTTACAAGTTCCATGTTGATAATAACTTAATTGTATTAAATTGATAATAATAATAATAAGTAAGATTAGTGGAATATTTTATAAAACAGACCTTAGTGAATCAAGAACTTTTAAAAGTAGACTTAAATCAGTGTGCATGTTGTAAAAGAGTCTCACTTTTACCTAACTAATTGACTTTGAAATAGACCCCACCTTATTCGAATTGAACCTTATCGGGTTTGAGTATAAAAGTAGTTAGAAGATCACTTTGAGTTCATAAGAGAGGTACTCCTGTTCATATCATATCATAGATATCCAGATCATAACTAGATTGAGTTCCTTAATTACTATTTACTTCCTTTATATATATATATAAGAATTGGTTCAAATAAAACAACTATTAACGTAAAACAAATAAAATAATCATTCATTCTTAATTGAAAATCATTGTGCATCATGTTTCGTTACCAATAAATCATGAAATTCATCATATTAATT
>JAOEHQ010006460.1:0-17520 GCA_025447715.1 Asclepias incarnata
TATAAATGCCTTAAGGTCTACGACCGGTAAGGGCGAAGCCCCCCGGAACGGCGTAGCCGTTCGATTAAGGGCTACGCTCGTACCGTCTCCATCCGTTTTCAACACATAACCCATAGGAATATTTTTATTTTTATTTTTTTTGAAAATTTTTTTTGGAATGGGTTTTTATTAAAAAAAAATCAAAAAATAAAAAATAAAAATTATAAAAATAAAAATACATACCAAAAAGAAGAGAGAATGAGTGGAAATGTGTAGCTGAGATTTGTCCCCTAGTTTCCATCATTTTTTTAGGATTCATATGATTACAACCCACAATTTTTATATATTTACTCATTGTTTATTATTTTTAGGAGTTATCATAAGAAGAAATCTCATTGACAAACATACATACATACAAAACGTAACAAACCTATACATTTTTGTCAAAACGAATATTAAAAATATTAAAAATCTTAAAATTCAACCATCGTGACATGGTTGTGGTGGTGCAGTTTGGAACTAGTCAATATATACATTTTCAACCATCAAGGCATCAACCTAAAGCCTAACTGAGTTATTGTTAATCGAACATTCCAACCTCATATTGGCACAATGTGCGTGTTGAAGAATAAGACAGAAGCAGTCAAACATATAAACATATTTGTTTGAGTTGGTCCTCTTGGATAAAAAACGGGTCTTGCTAAATACAGCTCTAAGGGCTGTAATTAAGGTATATAAAATAGTTGTACACTTACCATAAGATTCAGGAGGTGGCCTTGTGATATAAAAGATACAGTTTTTTTTATATACGTTAACTATAAATACCTTAGGGCTGTATTTAGGATTCTCCAAAATTTTATATAAACTTTCTAGATAAATAAATGGGTTTCATCAGAAATTGTACATTTTGACATATACCATCAAATTCTCCACTTTAAATTATGTTATTGAATTTTCCATCTTTGTAAAATAAGTTTTATTGTATATGGAAAAAAGTTAAAGAATAAATTATGAATTCATCTTATCCAATAAAAAACAACCCATATGGCAAACTTTTATAAATATTACATTCAAAGTCCATTTGCCTGTGTAAAAATGTTTTTTTTTTTATTGACAAAAACGAAGGCCTGTCTACACAAAATTAGTTTATGAGTTAATTATAATTTTCGTCTCTCTCATCGACCGCTATTTTCAGGTTTCATCTCTAGCTTTTATTTATTACACTTTTGGTCCAATTTTTCGCCTCCGTTAACAGTTTTGGTCCACATGACTAACAAACGTTAAAAATAAAAACATGTGCCGTGCATGTAAGGATAAAATCATCATTTTCTATCTATTATCACCAAAATGTAATAAATGACAGCTAGGGACGAAACCTGCAAGTAGCGGTCGACAACATGTACGAAAATTGTAATTAACTCTTAGTTTATTCAATATCATGTTAGTATCTTAAAAATAGAAAGTCACTTTTAACAAAGAAGCTCTCTTTATTTTTATTTTCTTTAAGGAATATGCTAAATATAGCCCTAAGGGCTGTAGTTAACGTGCATAAAAGAATTATACATTTTATATCAAAAGCCCACCCCCTGAATTTTATGATAAATATATAACTATTTTATGCTCCTTAACTACAGCCCTTGAGACTGTATTTAACAAGACCTTTTTTTTAATTTGACATAGAATAGAATGTTAAATATTGCCAAAAGAGAACTAAAGAGAAACAATGCTTTGGAATTAAAGTGTGCAGTGTGCTACGTACCAAAAGATAAAGATTACGACTTTAAGTCTTGTTAAAAATATATCTAAAGAATCACCATTGTTCGTTCCCATTTTTATTTTTAAAAACATTATTAAAAGAAAATGAGAATAGTCACCTTATTATTATACATCAAAGATAGTTGGTATAGCCACCTTTGACTTTGTAAAACCGAAACCACCACACACACACAAGTGGGACACACGCGTTTGTCTGGACAACAGTATATTATACACCAAAAAGAAAAGATTAGCCAAAATCTTATTTATTTTTTTCCCACCCCACCTGTTATCTCCCTCCCTAATCATCTCCAAAAACATCAAACAGAAAGAAATAAATCACCTTTTTTTTATAAAAAAAAAAATAATAATAACAAAATGTGTCCCATGAGATTCCTGTTGGTGTTTTTCTCAGCTATTTTAGCTGGTTACATGGCCTGGAAATCGGTTCGGACCACTTCGGAAACCGAAGATAACGGTTTCGAAGACGATTCATCGGTTGTTGACAAACAACAATCACAATCTAGCATCATCAAGGTAATTAATGAATGGTCCATGCTACTTTTAGAAGAAACTTTCATATTCTCTCTTTGTAATTTCTTCAAAATTTTGAATATAGTTTAATTTACTTTAATATATTCTTTTATGGTATTTCATTCAGATGGCTCAAAATGGATTTTGGGGATTTGTTGACATGGCTAGTGGAAAGTATCTATGGAGGAACTTAAACCAGATTAATCAAGATGGAAAAGTTAAGAGCTCTTAGGATTTCTTGGTTCTGTTCTAATTTTAATTATATTGGGTTAGACTTAAAGTCAAACCTCCCAGTTTTCAATGTTTGAGAAAGTCAAACCACTATGCGTGTGGTGTTTCTTCTTTTCTTCTGTATAATCAATCATCATCATCAATGTATAAAAATCTTCATTTTCTATCATTAATGTGAACATAATGTAGAAAGCCATCTCAAAATGCTACCTCCACAATTCAACGACAAGTAGCATTCATAAATTCAATGAAAAATGAGAGCAAAAATAGAGTAATTAAAACGGGAGATGAACGAAAATGGGACTTTTATCCAGTGTTTTGAAACCAGACTGACCAGCAGAATTGGAACCAGCCAAAAACGAATTTTCAAATAAAAATCTCCCATTATTTCCAACAAACTTTGAAAACCTATAATTTTTTCCGACCAAAATGAATCCACAACAAGATTCAAAAACTTTATTTTTTGCGGCAAGATTCAAAAACTTCCAATTTTCAGGTCAAAATTTATCGAAGAGACTGACTGGTTTGCTTGCCAATAACTGGTCCAGGTTTCACAACATAGTTTGTATCTCATTTCTTTTCTGAATGCCAAGTTCAAAATAAACGAGTAATCAAATAGCTTTCTCTAAATAGCAATTTTTTGTTAGACCATCGACACCGCCTTTTTATAAATTTTACATTCAGTAAGGAAATAGTTGGCAAATCACATTAAATCTTCGCTATCAGGCGCTGTATCTAGACTTTAAAGCTATATGGACCACTGAATTTGATAATTTCACCAATGTAATTCATTATTACAAGAAGATTTTCAAACAAAGGGTGCAACAAGCGATAAGGCAGGGGAAGGAAGGTGAAGACCACTAAGACACCAGTAATTCACAACGGGTCAAATCACAAAAACTAGCTAAGAAAATGGGTTAATAGTAAGCAAAAGTGTAATTTAATGGTTCCACCCTCTCCTAATATAAGAATAGCATGTAATACATAGTTGATGCAATCATATTAGTTGATACACTTGCAGATGTACTACTATTTACAAATAGAACTTGTTATGTAAAAATTATCACTGATAATTTAAAAATGAAAAAAAGAGAACAAGATGTAGGAACTATGATGTAGTTTCAGTTGAGATCAGCCTGGAGCTTAATAGACATGTATATTAGAGTAAGAAGGGCACCTTGTGGAAGTGGAGCAAACCTTGCAAGATTTGAGCCAACCCACATAGACACGACCACCAGTGCCACAACATTGCTGCTTGTTTTTCCACAAACCCAACTCGCAAACGATAGACATAAAGTAAGCACAATTCCACTTTTGCCTCCTAACATCCATGCAACCGCGTAACCGGCCTTATATCCTTGGTCCAACTCTGGGTCAAGTAGAGCCATCAAGCTACTAAAAGTTAAAGACAGTTTTGCCCCTATAGTTTTCAGCAAGAATATGGAGAGAAAGGTGGATTTCAGAACTTCAAGAAAAGAGCCTCTTTCATAGTTAGCACTATTATCCTCTTGAGATTCATCATCTACTTCATCATCAAAAGAATAATATTTTTCTTTGGAATCACGCCATTCATGATAATTCTGGTAGCCCATTTTCTGCCTCAGATCAGACCACCTGTGTACCTTTATTTCATCTTCAAAGTTGATGTCATATGTCCTCCATGGAGGGCTGGTATTTGGTTTAAATTGGAGTGATCTATCATACTGGTTTCTTGCAGTGTTATTAGACAGCACCTGCCAGAGATTATGATATAAATCAGTATGTCACACATAGTCCGTTCATGTTTCTTTCCAATGTGTGTTAAAAATAATGGAGCTGAAAAGGAATGTCATGCACATATCATTCAAGTTTATGTTAAAATCTTTAGTGTTTGTGAGAATTAAAATCATTAAACTTCTCAACAGATGCGTAGTCAATGAACCTTGTCATACAGTTATAGGTTAATGACGATGCATTTAGCTTATTCCATTATCATTTCAGGCTAAATGTGTTTATCACACATACTGAAAACCCAAAAAATACATAACTTCTGACCTCATATGCAAGACGGATGCCTTTGAACACCTCGCCAGCTTGTGAATCCTTGTTAACATCTGGATGATACTGGTAGGAGTAAATTATCATCAATAAAGAAAATTGTCGTGTTTACCAGTGTACATGTCCTATAAGACTACATTAAAAAAATCTCAATGAAAAGTGTGAAGAGGCAGATGGTTGAAGAGATGAGTAGAGAAACTTTGAACTTGCATGGTTCTGCCCAGCAAATATTGTTCTCATAATAAAAGTAATAGCATAAAGCCGAAATATGAAGTTCATTTGCAGATTCAGAAAATACCATATTCAGTGAAATCAAGATCATAGAAATATTTATCCAAAAAGAACACAATTATCATAATGATTATTAACTGTTAAAAGTTTGAAACTTTGAATCAACCTGAAATGAATCATTTCGCATTTTCAAATATACAAAAACATTCCTATTTGTAGTACTGCATAATACGTATCATATAGCTTAACGTCGAGATTAACTATTCCTAAGCCAGGAGTTGCGTATCAATTTTCTAAATTTAACTATACTCATTTGAACCTCTAGATTTAAAAGTCGAATACAAAGTTAAATGGAGGAACTAGCTATCTAGGAGAAGGTCGAGGGATTTGACTGTAAGAAATTCCTAACATAACTTGAAGAAACTTTAGGGTTTGGTGGATATATCTACAAATTGAATCCAGATCCTATATGAACGTTGAAGAACTTTAGCATCGATGAGCTTTCAGAAGTTATAGTTTTGATTAACTAGAAACAAATTACAACATTTTATCAAGTTTACTCTTTCTTTAATTCTCGGGAGTAGAATCTACATTATTATTCTAGTAGCATGCCGGATTTCTTTTGGTCACTTATGTCTAGGTTCATAGAGTTGATGACGTCATATTTCATATGCGGGTTTCAGCATCTTAATACAAGCAAAAGAAGAATACCAAGTTTACTCGCTTTCATTATTTATCGAGAGTAGAATCTGACAATTATTTATTCTAGTGGTGTGCCGGATTTCCTTTTTGTCACATATGTCTAGGTTCATTGAGCTGATGATGTAATATTTAATATGTTTCAGCATCTTAACACAAGCAAAGGAATAATAGCGTATTAAAAACACATTTGTTGCACACTAAGGTCATAAATTTTTTTAATTTGTAACTTCAAAAATGCTTGTACCAAAGATAGGGATGCTCTTCAGACTTTTAGTATCTTTCAGTTATTGCTTTGCTCGTCATCTTAAAGTCTTTTTTGTATTTAATATTTAAACATTGAATTAAATATCGCATAAAATAAAAGCAAAAGCACAACACACACAAAAAAAACCCCACAATAATATAAATCACTTTTAGAGTACTGACTAAAGATGGAAATTGGTACATTTTCTAGGACAATTGGTAGTATGGCTACGTTCTTATACAGGTTTTTTAAAGAACAAAATATCCACACATGTCACAAATATTTACAAATTGTCCATATTCGACTATAGCGTAGAGCTCAAGCCCACAGGCCACAGCCTCTTTGTTGATATGTATTACCAATATTCCAGATATTTATGAAGCTTAGAATAACCTACACCTTAGATTAATGTTGAAATATGTTTTGGTTCCTATTACATTAAAGCACCCTGCCTTATTAATGTGGACATATTAAGCATTTTGGCATCAAGAGAAGGATATTGTAAACTTAATAGCTTTCATCGATGATTCCTCGATGAGTTTAAGAGAGGTAAACGGCCACTTTTTGTTCCATCATAAAGCAAATGGAGACAGGAGATGATGCAAAACATACACAAAGTCAGAATTCAGAAACCACACAGAGGCACACAGTAGACTTCTTGTAGTAGCAGAGGTGAATATTACTCATTTTCTTATCATGTTATCATATATTGACCTATAATATAATTACTCGTGTCAAAACTAGTTTGAACGCATTCTGGTTAACTTGTAAATATATCATCAAGATATTTCTTACTCGTTACATGAGCTCAAGTAAAGTAAATGAACAACTAAACAATAAAATTTCGAACAAAAAGTCAATTAATGTGTAATTTTGATAAGACCTGGTATCTTGATTTTTCTTACTAACATTTGTAAGAAATCATTAATAATGATGAAAACTCGCATAGACTCGATGCACTCAATTAGGAAACAACCATAGAACATGAATCATGATTCATGTTTTTTCCCTGTTTGGATAGCGTTCTATATCTTAACATTAAAACTTGTTAAAGAAAGGTCAACAACAACAATTATAGCATATGCATGTTGCCTTTGACAGTTTGACCACATAAATATTCGGTTCACTTCATTCATACAACTGTAAGAAACTGTCAGAAAACAATGGTCGTCACACTCGCACCTTCAGTTTTGTTCAATTCCGACAGTGTCTGCATTCTACTCGGAACTAATGCAATATTCATTGACTTCATAACATAATCTCTTATCCCTACTGTTAGTTAATAATCTGTATTTGGCAAGCAATAAACTAACAATTATGCTTAAATCCACCATAGTTAAAATAATGAAAATATGTCTCATAGTGCATCCTAGTTAGAAAGCAACCAGTCTATCATTTGGATAACTAATACTAAAACGCTCCACTAAGCAAGCACTTCGATTTAGTTTTTGTCCTTTCCTTAAATGTTGATCCGTATTATGAATCATCAAATCCAACTATTGCTATCTTAAAACTAGTAAATAGCTATGACAATCTCAAACTTAACTATATCTTTACTAAAAAGAATTTAAATGAATAGGAGGAGTATAGGACTGTCAGGCAAATGTTAGGTAAACATCACAAAATTCTCTTGTAACATAAATTCAAACACAATCGAAGCATATTCAAACCATTCATCTACGCCTATTTCTCGTTATTTGCGGAAATTTCATAGTAGATGTTAATTTCAGTCCTAACGTAATACATAATCACGATACTTTCAACTTAACAACGAGTCATGCACAGTAACGTCATGATGCCAAGATATTTGAATGTAGTTTTTAAACGTCTTGGTTTTTCCATACAAAAAGGATTAGCGGCGCAGCTGGTTGCCCGTTTGCCTTCTATTTCTATGTAAAATTTTTAAGTTGAATGGAAATTTTAACCTAACAACATAAACTCAAACCACACGCACACAGTTATTATATACTATTGGAGCGAATACACATGTGATTCAAGTTGGGTAAACATCACAAATTTCCACTTCTAGAAATAAATTAAACACAAATCCAACCACATTCAAATTTCAAACCGTTTATTGAATCATGTTTCCCTTTTTTTGTGTAATTTACAAAAAGGATATTGATTTTAGCCCTAAAATAACGCACAATCACAATTATTTCACTGTAACATAAATGAAAAAAATCACACAGTTATATATATATTATATATCGTAAGTGTGAAAATATATATATATACCTTTCGAGCGAGTAAGCGATATGCTTTTTTGATATCAGAAGTTGAAGCATCTGTAGATACGCCTAAAACCGAGTAGTGATTTTGCTGCTTATTAGAAGAAACAGAGCATGTAACGTTGATCCGGCCGTGGTTGAGTGACGGAGCAGTGCCGATTAG
This sequence comes from Asclepias incarnata, assembly GCA_025447715.1. Lineage (NCBI taxonomy): Eukaryota > Viridiplantae > Streptophyta > Magnoliopsida > Gentianales > Apocynaceae > Asclepias > Asclepias incarnata. The sequence continues at coordinate 8,108 of JAOEHQ010006460.1, forward strand.
GAAAATGAGGTCTTGATTGGAGCTACGACGGAGAGATACGGTGAGGGAACCGGTGCCGTCGATGGAATTTGGCACCGGAAATAGACGAGACTTCATGGTTAAATTGTGAGCATTCGTAGCCGCAACCTGGTAAATACTGGTTGTGTGGATTTTGGGGCTCGTGTTGGATTAGAGGACGATGAGGTTTTGGTGACGTCACCTGCAAAACTGAATGCTCCGTTAAGGACTTGTAGTACGGTACAATCGTTTTTTTTTAAAAAACTTCTCCATTCATCTTTAGCTCAACCTCATCACTTCTTCATTTTAGGGATTTTACTTTTTTATTTTTAAAAATAAACACTAGAATGGTACCTGCGCAATGCAGCGGCGGTGTGGTGGTGAGGGCGGCGACGGATGGCGGCGGCGACTGGTGGTGGTGACGGCAAGTAGTGTAAGCTATTGATGTAAATATAATTGATGTAAAATGGGGTAATGTAGTTATTTTAAGAGTTAGGGGATAGATGTTGTAAATTATTTCATTAAGGGTATTTTAGGTATTTTAAGTGTAGATGTTTAAATTAGTGAATAAAGGAGAGGGTAATTTAAAAAAAAAGATGGGATATTTGTGTCATATCGCATGTAAAATATTTCAACATTTCCAAAAATAAATGGGCTATAATTTTTATAAGGTAATAATAAAGATAAGATATTTATAAAATAAAAACATGACATTAATAAAATAAACATTAAATTACTATAATAAAACATTACATTAATTTTATAATATATATATATATATATTTAACTACCCATCATCCTCGTCTTCTCTCGATGTCGCACCAAATGCATCACCATACTTCAAGCACATCTTTTATCGTGCTTTTTCGAGCCCTTTTTAATCCTTTTTACTCAAACCTTCAGGAATTTGCGTTTGGAGAAACTTGAACGATCCGAACACTTCATTTTTCTTTGCCACCTTTTAAATAGTCTTCAACGTTTCTTGTTGAATCTTTGTGGTTTGCATAAGTTGCTCACGGGTTTCATCGCTCGATGTCGGTATGAAGTTGCATCCGTTGAATTTGCACATTTTTCACTCTCCAGGCTAACGTCACGACTCGATGGTTGACAAATCGGGTCGTCTCGGAATAATGCTTCCATACCCGGGTTTGAGGTCAGGTCGACTGCGGGTTCGCTTTCATCGAGACTTATTGGGTTTGGGATATCTCGGAATAACCGTTTCTGTTAGATGGCTCATGTTAAATCACCATGTGTGTTTCGTTTGGGTGTAAAATAGTATTCCTTTATCCTCTCGGGTAATTAAAACGAATTGTCCATGTGGTTCGTTATTTTTTAACTAATGGTATTCTACCATCTAAAAAGTTTTTTTATTTTATTTTAAACTTGTCTCTTTTTAAAAAAAAAATTCCCATCTTCATTCCCTATATATTACAATTTATAAAAATAACAAACTAATAAAAATTATTTTTATAGAAATACGAGGAATGTTTCCGCACGATGCCGCGAGAACTTTTTCTTTTCTAAACCTAAAAAGTAGTTGCTCATATATTTAGGTCACGGTTTTGATGTTACAACAAAACATTTGACTTTATATAATGTTTAAATATATTTATACGAAACATATAAATAACATGTAAATACGTATATGCATAATTGTTAGTGCATACTCGTTGTTTATGTAATCGTTGAAATGTTTATGATATGTTTTGTTTACAAGTTAATGATTACATTGTTTATCGTTTTTTTGTTAAGTGTATTTATGATTATGCAGGTAGTCGAAGATTAAGTTATATGTTATATAAATATAATAATAAAAATAGCTTAAGTATAAATTGCGTAATTAGATAACCTGCATAATAATTAATATATGGTATAATATATAACGTAATTAGTAAGTTGCGTAGTTAACAAATATACATATAAACTATTTAATCAAGGATTGCGTAATTAGTCAATTACGCAGCCCATGGACTTGATTAACATTTACGCAACTTAAGCCCTGTATTGCGTAATTAGCGAGCAATTAGTATAAATACTCGTTTAGTACGTGATTAAGGTTAAGTTTTCAATTGAGTAATTAACTGCAGTTGTTCTTGTGTGTGTAATTGAGTCTTAGATCGATTATTATTCTTGATAATTTATAAAAGGCATTCGTGTAACACCCCAAAAATTTAAACCTAATAATAATAATTTTATTATCGTTATTTAGTTGTATATATAATTAATTAAAATGTCATATAGTGTCTGTATATGTCGTTGTTGCCGATAACTTAAAAAGCCATAAACATTAATTGTCGGGACTCGTGTTTTAAATAACGAGTATTTAAATAGCCGAGACTAGAGGGATTAGGAGTGTAAATATCCGTATAATTGTTAGATAAACATAATAAAAGTAGATAACTTAGATGGATCCACGTATCAATCTCTCTCTCTCTCTCTATATATATATAGAGAGAGAGAGAGAGCTATCAAATTGTGCTCACGTGGCATGCCTCTGAGCTCGCCACGTCAGCATTTTGCCTACTTGTCATCACCATATTGTTTAACTCGCCACATCAGCTTCCACGTGAGTATCACATAATCTTACTCAGCTTCCACGTGAGTATGTTTTGACATGTCCATGTCAGCTTTATCCTAAGATCCATGTAATTATATCTCTTTAATAAATAATAATAAAAAAAAAAGACGCATGACTGGGGCTAGAACCCGCGTCCCTACGTTAGTAAACCAGGGAATCAACCACTTGAACTACCTGTCGATCCTTCAAGACGGATCATCTTTTGTAACTCCATTCATTGTGCTCGGATGTTGAGTATTTTGTACTTATAATCAGTTGTAACTATTTTCAGTTTATGTTTTAGTACTTGTCTCAAATTGCTCCGTTGAGCTAGACTTATGTATCTATGTTCATGTAACAGGCACAACCCATATACATTATAATCGTGGTTCTGATTTTAATGTTATTGGCTGTTTTATGATCTGTAACTTGTGTTATGTACTATATTTGCTGTGCGCCTCGTGTTTTTGCTTTAGCGGGGTGTTATAAGAGACTTATTGTGTATATTTATTAAATTTTAGTTCCTATAGAACATCTAGGACCAAGACGATTGAATTGGAAATATCGACAAATTCTTGCGGAGTCCAAAGAAAAAAAGGGGGTCAACTTGTTGCAGCAAAACCATTGGGGTGTTAGCCCAGTGGTCAGAAGGTTTTCCCTTAGGATTTTCCTGCTGATACCCATCTAACACATGAGGAGCAAATCCTTTAGGGCATTGCCAGGAGTCGAAACAGCGTGGGCGCTCTCACGTGGGGAGAGTTAGCACAACAAAAATAAAATTTGTTGCAGCAAATAATTTTTTTTTAACGGGAGTAATGAAAAAATTAAAGTTTTCCTAGGAGTAATAAAAAAAGGGGGGCGGAAATTACGAAACGGCAGTGGGCATTTATTAGCGGGAGCTACAAAAAAATCCAACTAAAAACACAGAAAGCAATTAAGCAAGGACTATGAAGTCAATTAAATCGAATTTAAGAGATCCGAAGTTTCCTAAAAATAACTGATTTTGGAATCCATTCAACACCACACTCACAACTAATTCATAATAATACCTATAATAACGTCCATATTCATCCACCCATAATAATTACTCATTATAAACCTATGCAAATGAATCCCAACACCATTTCACATTCAAAGTCTTTGATATTGAATCCGCAGGTACAACTGTTACTAATAATGTTTTCAGTCTTTTCAATATATTACTATAGTATTTTGTTTTATTTTTTCTTCATTTTCATATATATATATATATATATATATATATATATTCTATGAGAAGGTGAGATATAGACATTTATATCCAGTGGCGGATCTAGAAAACTATATTTTTACAGTGCCATTTTGTGTTGTGCATACCCTATATATCACATAGATCCGCCCCTGTTTATATCTGTATTTGAATGTAGAGATAGAGACCTGTTTCCAGACCATTTTAATTTATATATATTAATATATAGTGTAGTGTTTTAAGTGGTAATATTATTTTGTACTTGTTTTAGGTATTGTAACTAGAAGTTAAAAAAAAGGTTGTGTACGTGATGTCTGCCATGGGCAATCCAACAAATGTTTTCTGGCATGATTGCGCAGTTGGGAAGGCGGAAAGGCAAAAACTGATTAACCAACAGGGATGTGTTGTATGGATCACGGGTCTTAGTGGATCAGGTAATTTGAACTTAAAATTTTACCTTTTGTATTGTATTGTAAGTAGTCGTCTTTTCATTGTTTAACAAAACGAGTTACACTTGTTGGTGTGTTTGTAGAGGTGGTAAAATGGGTGGTTGGGTAACATAATAATGTTTTTGGGTCAAAACAGGCTTGGTTGGGTTGGGCGACCCACAAACATTTTCACTATAGTTTTTGTTTTATGTTTGTTTTCAAATTTTGTAAATGGGCTTTATTAGGATTATGATCATCTAAAGTTGGAATATGTCGTCTTTTCGTGTTGAACCAATCAAAATGTGTTAAACATGGTAAATTAATGATCCACTATCAACTAAAGTATGGGGGCTATTAGAAAAACCCAATTAAGTTATGTGCTAAATATGATTACAAAAGTATGTATGAGTTGGTTATATGCGTTTATGCAGTTAGATGTCTCTCAACTAGTTTGGCGTGTTTCCTTTATAGTTAATCCTTTAGCCTAATCCGTTTTACACATCAAAGATAAAACTTAATTAACCCAAAATGACCAATGTATAGGTAAATGGGTTGGAAGCTTCACCTCTCATTTTGTGCAATTTTGATGTTACAAGTTATCTGTTGACAGTTTTTTAATGGCGTTTTGTAGGCAAAAGTACACTTGCATGCTCATTGAATAGAGAACTGCACTCGAGGGGGAAGCTCTCATACGTTCTTGATGGTGACAATCTTAGACACGGACTAAATAAAAATCTTGGGTTCTCACCTGAAGATAGAACTGAAAATATTCGTCGTGTTGGTGAGTATCTTCCTTCAATTTGAACTGATTTTGTCCATGTTTAATTAAGGGTTGTCTTTGTATATATATACACTTAGCGGGTATGTGGGTTTTCTAATTGATTAATTATCTGATAAATTAGCTTTCTTTTTAAATTACTATCCATAGTGCATTATAAAGATAGCTTTTGACTTGCTTTTGTTAATTACTGATCATAAAGGTTCAGATTTATGTTTAGTAAGTTGTTTGTGTTTTAAGACTTTTTGTTGATCTGACTAGGAGTTTATTTATAAACATATTAGGAGAGGTATCAAAGCTGTTTGCAGATGCAGGCTTAATCTGTATAGCCAGCCTGATATCTCCTTATAGAAAGGATCGTGATGCATGCCGGGCAATGTTGACAGATGCAAAATTTATAGAGGCAATGCTTTCTTCTGTGTGTTTCTGTGAACAAGTTGTGTGTGTTTGTTGAAAAAGAAGATGAATTTAATTATTTTGTAATTCTTGCAGGTTTTCATGAACATGCCTCTTGAAGTGTGTGAAGGAAGAGACCCTAAAGGCCTTTACAAGCTTGCACGAGCCGGAAAGATTAGAGGTAGGAATTACTTTTATCCAATTCTCTGCATAATTAGTTGCTACTACAAATTGGGTAACGTTGTGTAACTGGTAAAATAAATATCTATAGTTTGACCATAAACATTTACCATTTTAACCAAAAAGTATGAATTTTAGTGTCTCAAATATAATCACAACAAAATATATATACATACACCATAAATCCTTCCCCAAAACCTTTTACGTGTTCATTTCCACTCATCCCAAACCTCTACTTAAGTTCCGCTCATCGGTCTTTGTTGTAACTACAAAAGCCAGTTCTGAAAACGCCCACACTGTCGCTGCCCGAATATGTTATCACTGTTATAACCATTGTTGCTACCGTCGCACATGGTCCATATTACTTTTTAAACCATATTACTTAGATTTTCTTTTCAAATTATCTATTTTTCTTCCGCAAAAACGAATAAAGAGGTCTGCAAGAATAAGCTAACATAGAGAAATTATAGAGCTATAAATGCAAAGATAAAAAAAAAATCTTTAACTTCTCTCTTTTTCTTTGTCATAATCGTTCATTCCCACAAAGTGTGGTGTCTATTCTGCATTTTTGCAAGAACAATAACATGATTGCGATTTGAAACATAATGCAACCATTCGGGTCCTCATGGTAGTAAAATTATAGTCACAATCTCATTCATATAATATCAAGGCACCGCAGGCTTTACTGGAATCGATGATCCTTACGAACCACCTCTGAACTGTGAGGTACATTTTCATTTCATTTGATAGCCCTGTTTTATTTTTCTTTCGATTTTTATGCTTTGCCTACAAAAGAAACCCTCTCTATGTTTTTTTGCAGATCAAGATCGAACAGAAGGATGGAATTTGTCCCACACCATGTGATATGACCGGGCAAGTAGTTTCTTACTTGGATGAACACGGTTTTCTTCATGCATAAAAGTGATGTTAACTCTGAACTTGATATTTCAAACGATTAAAATTCATGTTGCCGAGTTTGTATGTTACATGTGACATAACCAAATATAGGGAATGGTTAATTAAGTTTCTACAAGAGCACAAGGAGTCGTGTGGTTGAGTTTTTTAACCCTCCCAAATCCACCAATGGGATTCTGCTCACTCATTTCAACCCTTCAGCCCTCGCCCTCCCAACCAATTTCAGTGGCGTCCATGAGATTCCAGCCCTCCTAATTTTTTATTTTTCCTCCCTAAACTTTTAAATTAAACAAAACTTATAAAAACATAACATTTTTTTTTTTTAAAAAAAAATACATAAATCTTAAAAGGAACGTTACAACATTTTTTTTAAAATAAAAAAAAACTAAATTAAGTCTTCAAAATCATTTTTCTCCATAAAATTAATATAAAACATGTTAGCAATTAATTTTAAGGAGAAAAAGGAAATCTAGATCTATTAAAACTTTTAAAAAATGATGTAAGTGTGTGAGTGTGCAACATAATGCAATGTTTTAAAACATTGCATCTATCATTTCTCTCTTTATTTCCTTCACACAACACATACATCTTTCAAAATATGGAGGATATCGACACTACAAAACCCAACACATTTTCCGATGATATCGACAACGCCGTATCTACACCTTACGCCAGTGCTCCGTCAAGTCCCGGACGTACACCGCCGCATTATTCCGACACCGACGGCGGAGGAGGAGGAGGTGGAGGTTTCTTCTACAGTGCACCGGCTAGTCCAATGCACCATATGTTATCATCATCTTCTTCCATTTCTTCAACTAACTTAGAAACCGTCGATGGTTCGTTCGAGTTCGAGCTAACCTCCAGACCCCCCAACATTTTATTTTTTTTACAAATTTAGTCCTTCCAACGGTAACTTTTGAGTTTGTCACCATCGGGCTATTTACCTGCTGAGTATACCTTCCAAATCAACCCGGCCACCGCGGGGCGGTGTTACCACCGGTGTGGAGGATCCCGCCGGGAACCCGGCACTCCACTCCGCCTGCCCCAATGAAGTTGATATAGAAAGATTTGTGCGAACAAATGAGTAATTTTTCATTATCATCTATCAAAAAAGATGTATTAGATCGTTTTAGTAATGAAGAACTTACGATGCATTTTCAAAGTCTCGGGTCTTGTTGAGTAATATTGTAAGAACATTGTCGTTTAAAAAAATATATATACATAGCATTTTAATGCTATTAATCAATTTATCTTTTATGTTTATATTAACAACTTAGACCTGACCCGACCCGACCGAACGGATTCTTGCATATGTGATGTCAAGTATCATGAAATTATTGAGATGGTCTTCGAACAATACTAAATTTCAACGTAGAATAATGTTGTTTTAATTATATTTTTTTAAAAATTTATTATAAACTTTGACCATTTTAACACCTTTTATCTGACTTATAGAAATTTACAGGAGAGCAACTTCTAGAAAAACTTATAAGCCGAACTTTGACCACTTCGATTTTTTATTAATTTTTTTTTGCCTAAAATTCATATTCATAATTATAATATAACTATTACAACAGCAATAGAGTTAAACAAATAAAGAAAATTAAACTAGTCTACATTCATAAATAATACTACTTTTATCATTACAAATTATATATCCACATTTTAACAATAGATGATTTAAGAAAAATATAACTATAAAGTAGATTATACGTATATCATTGTACTTTAACAAATTTATAAATCTAACACATTGTTCTTTAACAGATTTATAAATCTAACTTTGTAAACCTACCTATTCAGCCAGGTATGGAGAAAACCTAATCATTTTGCTAGTAATAGCCTTATGGATTGTCTATAAGGAGTTATTGCGTTCATAAATAGTTTTACTTTGTTGTTAGGAAATTCAAAGGGTTAATTATTATATAATAAAATATCACTTTTTATGTAAATTACAATGCATTAGTGAGATTAACAAAATCCTATTTAATAATAGTGATATTGCAAGGTTGAATCAAATGTAGAAACTTTGAAGTTTAAATTCATTGGTCTTGAGTTTTTTTTGTCAATATAATTGGGTAGACTTAGATATCATTTTAAATTGAAGAATCAAGCTGCCCGTGCCATCTTAGTCAATTGACTCAATTTTGATGACCGGCTTGACGTACTGAATTAACCTAAAAATTGAATCACTTTGGGAAAATAAGGTTAGAAAAATTATTCCAAGATTGGCTTTTTAGAAATTATACTTGGCAATTTGATTCTCGTATAAGCAACGTATGAGATAATCCGAATTATTAAAAAGTTGAATTAATGAAAGGAGACAATTTGTTAGATATGTTTAAAAGTTAAGAGTATTTAAAAATTAAAAATGTTTGTAATTTGTTTGTCAATCTAGCATTTTTTTTATTTAAAGTGCAACTAAAATGTTAAAGCATTATCCGAAAAATCACAACATGTAATTGGGTTTGCTAATTAATGCCCCATGAGTACTAGTTATGGTGCATTTAATGAAGTTAAAAAATACATTTAACTTAATTTAATAATTACCAATTTTATATAAATCCTAAATACATAATTTTTATATTTTAAGAAGTATTCAAATGAATCATAATTAGTAAGGCAATAGTTAGTAAAACTTTTCAAATATATTGTCTAACTGGTAATTTCGAGACCATTTCATAAGCTTTTTTTCTATTTCTAACTCTTCTAACGTATTTAACCAATAAGATTCGAAGTAGAATATTTTTTAAACCTCATTTAACCTACCACTAAACCACTTTCAGATGTTATGGTACTCCAATTCTTTTTTGGTATATAAAATGTTATATTAGGAACCCCTAAAAGGTCAGGAACATTTAGGAACTTTTTTAAAATTAAAATTAAAAGGGTATTTTAATAAAATCATTTATCATTCACTATATAATTGCTTAC
>JAOEHQ010006471.1:0-13241 GCA_025447715.1 Asclepias incarnata
GATGCTAATGCAGTATGAGCTGGACTAGGCTTAGCTTCATTAAACTTCCTCCATCCTGCATAACTCCTTGCCCAATACCGCCTTCGTGCACGGCTAGAACGGGTAAATTGCTGTGCGTGTAAAAAAGATACAAGAGAACTACTAATGAAGGATTCCTCAGATAATTTTTTCCAATATCCCAACCCATCAAACTAATATTCGACCACATTTTGAGACAAATAATGAAATGGAAAAACAATTATGAAATGGAGAAGTATCGGAAGTTAAGTTACACATAAACTTAGATCAGCAATTAACATATAAAATACCTGATGAGTAATCGGCTTGAAACCAGTACTGTATGCTCCATTTGGACTGCAATTACATGGAAAAAGAGAAGAAGAAAAAAATTAAGGCTGTTATTACTTGGGAAATGACTGAAATTAACATCTTTAGCAAGAAATAAAAGAACTCGTCTCTGAATCAGGTATTGAGCAAACACAATCAGATTATCAGCAGTGGCTAATTGCTAAACAAATATATGTCCCCTTTATGAACCAAGAATATAAGAAGTGGCAAATGGATGGGTCAGGTCGGTTGGATGTCAAGCAAAAGCATGTAAGCTTTTGTATCAGTCGGGTCAGGTTGGGTTGATCAAAAACATGTGTACTAAAATTATTAAAATATAAATTAAATCAATCATGAGGTTACAAAAGTTAAACTACATCAATCATAACCTAAATTATCTAAATAAAGTAAATTATGAGGTTTTATGACCCAAAAATACACACTGGTCGATATTAATCCCGGTTGACTCCGTTTTTCTTTTTCAAGCTATTTTTTGTTTACCAATACCCATTATGAGATTAAAAGAACCCAAATCGACTCGTTTATAAGTAAATGGGTCAAAATTGCAACTTTTAAAGAATACGATTGAGGAAAAACTATAGAAGGACACAACCAAGAGTTGAATGTCAGATTTTGAACAACAATTTAGACATATAATTCCAATTACATGATTTATCTTGATTCTGAATTGCTGGAGTGGTTAACTTATAAATTATCAACAGATTAAAAAGTATGTTCCTTTCATATGCAACACATGCTAGCATCAAACTTCCGTCAAAAGTTGTTTCAAGAATCCTTGAAACCTCTTAAAAAGCTGCTGGTGTATTACCCGAAATTATACACATTGGGCTTATTTTGTGATACAAAATCGGTGAACATATTGTTAATTCAAAAACAATGTAGACATCAATCGAAATTACCTTCTGTAATTGGGAATACCGCATTCTGTGCTTATCCCAGCTCCAGTTAACGCGACAAGTTTGGTACTGAACAAAGTTGGGAGCCTTAAGAGTTTGACACTTGAAATTTAAGATCAAGCCTGATAGCATACAAATTTACCTTTTATCAAAAAATTCGTACAAAAGATTAACATCTTTAGTGCTTGGTGGGTCTGAATCAGGGACCACTTTTCTGTCTTTTAAAGGAACTGAAGGTGGATTGCTAACTCCTTCCCAAGTGGTGCCAGGAGCTGATATACGACACACTGTCTGCATATATCTAACAGAACCTCTAAAGGATAATGCTGTTGCTTTCCCATAAAATTTACAATATTTGCTAGCTGTATGAACAGCATCTGTTCCCTTCAAAGACGATAGACATACAAATTGAGATATTCACAAGCATTTTGAAGAAATGAAAGAAAATAAATGGTTGCAATTGAATTACTCATGAATAACTTGCCTGTCATAAAACGTGCAATAACTTCCCTTGCTAAAGACTGCATTTCAAATTGGAGAATGTCAGTTATCCATAGACCATAGTCACTCAAGGAGTTTAAAGTTATAACTTCAATACAGATGCCTAAATGCTAAATTTGTTGGGATTACGAAATTCAAGGATCAAACCCAAGTTTAAATGCACACGGAACACTGGCAACACACTCAAGTTGAACCAAAAAGAAAAGAAGACACAAAATTTACATGGTTTGACAAATCAATTCGATATGCTTAATCCACGGTGGAACTAGAGATATCTGACTAATGTTGGAATTTGATTCAGGCATTAGGGTTTTATATATAAAGTCTGATTAGTAATCCAGGACCCCAACCGAGGATCTTGGGCCCTCACACTCTCACATAAATCAGACTTGATAATTTAAAAAGCTTGCTCTTGGTACCCAGTTTACAAAACTGCTCTTCATAACTAAATACAAGATAGAACATTTCGAACTTATTGCATATTTATGTCCATAAGTTCAAGTTGATCAAGTCATAAGTCGAAAATTGTCCTTTTTGAAAAAAAGTCAATAACCCTGGGAAGGAAATAAGCTAAACCAAACACCACCTAATCCCCCCACTTAAACAGTGGAGGCTACGGCAAGTCTTTGACTCAAATGTGTGCGGACTAACGGGTGTATTCCCCTTCCTAATAGCCATACGGATCATATATAGTTAAATAAAAGCATTTTAGTTTAAGAATAAACAAACAAACAATATGATAATAAATGTAATCTGAATTTCAGTTAACATATCAGCTTCTTATCAAACTAAAAATTAATAAACAGCAAATTTACATAAAATAAGAACAGTTCAAAATCATATCATATAAATATGGGGAAATAAATAAGGAGATAAAAAAAAAGGAAAAAGAAATGATAAATTACAGAAGAAGAGGGAAAAAAGGAATGGGGTGAAACACGCATCGCCATGTTACAACCACTTCTTCTTGTGTTGTGTCTGTGGAGGGATTTGTGTTTAACAGCAAAACGATGTCGTTGTCGACATTTTCTATGTGGTTTTGTGGGTTCTACATCATTTTATTATTATTTTCTGATATTTGCACGTTGTTAATTTTTCCACCATTTGTTTGTTTTAATAAATAAAATGATTTATAATTTTCACAAAGATTAGGTACTGTTGTTTGTAGTTGTTGTATTTATAATTTTCAATTTCAATTTCAATTTCGTATTCTTTTTCCCCCTTAAAAAACACCATTTGCCCGTTAAAACCAACCATTTCTAACAATATTGGATACATTTGGTAAGAAGAAATTGACAAAAATAAAATGAAACGGAATAATAAAATAGAAAAAATAAAATTGATTCAAAAATTCCAATAAATTATTTTTGTCAAACTTAATCTGAAACGTGAAAATCATTTCTTGTGTTTGGTAAAAAAATCATGAAAATAGAGTTTTATTACAATAATCTCATCATTTTAGTTTTATAAAATCCAAACTTCAAAAAATTATGTATTATTTTTTTTTTTCCACTTATAATCATAGAATTATGTATTATTTTTTTTTTCCACTTATAATCATAGAAGCTTTAACTGTGGTTGCATCCGCCATGTGAAGCTCACAAGTGACAGGCGAAACTAGAAAGCAATCTAAACACGTAGCATTACATGACCTGCTTATATAAATATAAATTTGTTATAAACAATTATCAATCCAGTTAAGGCAAATCATTATCATGAAACTTATTTGGGTTAATTGCAAAAATCTATGGTGGGTCCAAAATACCAATTTTCATCCATAAAGCAAAAAAATTAACTTCTCCCTGTGGTAGGTTTTTTGTCCCTGTCGTTATAACACCTCTCTTGAGTATGTCAGGTGCAAGTCAGATGAGAGGTAATTTCGTCATTTCACACCTCTTCTTCTCCAAACAAAAACCTAGAAATTCTTTTCATCTTCAACCTCTAACGAACTCCTGGTAACTTTAAAGGCAGTATGCGATTGCACTTCTTACACCCCCACGACCCTTTTCATACAATAATTTGTGCCGCCATAACATCCATAAACCATATATGTTGGTGCTTGTTTAAATACAAATATAATGTAGAATGTTGAGTGATAGAAAATAGATTTTGAAATACATACATCAACAAACGAGAATCAAAATTATTTACTTTTGTTCACATATGGTCAAACACGTGAACAAGATAAACAAAATGCCTTACATAATGTTAAGCCAATAGTAAGATCCCAAATATATGCAATAACTTATGAATAAGAGCAACAAATACCGTGTCCCGTTAACTAACAGTAGGAATTTTAAGTATCTGCAAGAACCTGTTAAGAGAAGGTGATAAAGTCAACATAATGCATTCAAAGTCTCAGATAGCAGGAACGCCGAGCAAATCAGTTTTGAGCAGCTGTGGTAATATCTGCATCGACAATGAACTACAATCAGAAGGAATTGGGTAAAAGCGAAACTTAAACTAAGATGGTTGCTATAAAACAGACCTCTCCTAGCCTTGCGTCGATCTTCAAATTTACAAATTCATCAACTTGGGTCTTGCCTATATTTATGATTGCTATAGAGGCACCAGCCTCATGGGCCACTCTGTACAAATCAAATAAGATCTCTTGATTAGAAAAATGACCATAAAATAGAATAGTGGAAGTCCCCAAAAAGTTGGATTAGAGCTACAAGCAATGGACACCAAGATTTTTACCGGACAAGACAGATAGGAAGCATGGTCTCCAGCGACGAACCAAGAACAAGGAAAGCATCACATCCTTCAGCAGCGTCCATAGCCATATCAACTTTATCCATGGGTATATTATCACCAAAAAATACAACCTTCAAAACAGAGACAAATCAACACAATTGGACCTTGTAATAATAGCTCACATGTAAATATCATAAAGACTATTTATATATCATAAAAATGGAGATGATATTAGTTAGGGGAATTAGCTTACATCGGGCTTTAGTACTCCATCACATTTTGAGCAAGTGGGTACATTCAAATCGTCCCAGAAACTTTCATCAACTTCAATATCACCATTAGGCCTCTGCTTCATCCCAAAGCTTTGATCCGAATTGCTGCCAGAATCCAGACTTTCTATTGCTGCAGCCCACTGCATTAAACAAATACATCTCAATATGTATAACATAAAGATATAACATAAAGATAAAAAGAAAAAGCTACAATAAACCTTGTTAGTGGATCAAAGTTTCATATTTTTTATTCTCATGTTGTAATAGCGAGAATTTGTAACTCGAAAAAAGGTTGGTACATACAAAAGTTACTAAAATGGATAACCAGTCCATCATCGTTCCCTTACTGACCATCCCCATGGTCAACATGAGAGAAGGTGAATCACGTAGCAATATGGTTAAAGGGGCATGGGCGGGACCCATGACCTCCGCTTTTATGTTGCATGCCCCCCAATACAAAAGTTACTAAGAAACAAAATATATAGCAATCAATAGTTTGAATGTTTTTGACCTTTGGATTTAGTAACCTCACTATATCTTGAAATGACTCCCGTGGAAACGAAAACCCACAATCCAAACAAGTGACGAAATGCACTGTCCCGTGTAGCTCAAGTGGGTTGCTACCAGCTAGATGGTGCAATCTGTAACATAAAAAACGATTTAATCTCAACGAAATGGTTTATAATCAATTATTTAGGAAAATCGAGAGATTAAGGTGACCTATCAATGTTTTGTGTAATCATAAAGCTTATTCGGTTGGCTTTTTCTAGAGATGCTAATGCAGTATGAGCAGGACCAGGATTAGCTTCTTGGAACTTCTTCCATAATGGATAACTCTTAGCCCAATAACGGTTACGTACTTGGCTAGAAGAAATAAAGTCCTGCACCAGATATAGGAGATACAGCAGAGCAACAAATGAAGATTTTCTTACTTTCAAGTTTTGAAATAGATGAACAATCAACAACTAGAAAAATGCAACTTAATACCATCAGATTACCTGATGTTGCATTGGCTTGTAACCAGTACTGTAAGCTCCATGGGGGCTGCACTTATAGGAGACGGAAGAAGGAAAAAAGTTAAATGGTGTTAAAATCGTACTACATAAGAGATGAATGCTATAACAAGGGATAAACAAACTCATCTCTAAATCAGATACTGCCCAAACACAGAATCAGCAGGGGGTCTGCCATAATAGATCCGTTTATGAACACAAAATATTAGAGGTGGCAAAATGAACAGGTCAGGTGGGTTGGTTAACAGTCATCATAATGGGTATGTTTTTTCCAGGATGGGTTGACCCGAAATACATATATTTCCAAATTTAGAATATAAAATGTGTCAGACATAATTACAAAAATTATAATACTTTGGCAATAATCTGAATATTCAAATCAAAACGATTCAAGACATTTTACATACTAAAAACACATTAGATGACTTTCAACCCATTCCACACATTTGACATGCTTTCTTAGACGATATTCTTATTGTGTGTATTTAGGTTAAGTGCTTGGAAATACGTACAACCATAGCCGCAAATTTAGTGTAGCCTACTTCAAAAACTTGTCCTTTGAGTGTATTAAATTTTCAAATATCGCCACTATTTTTATTTTATGTATCTAACATCTCAAATGAGATGTAAACCAATGACGTGCTTCTAGTTTTGATGACGTGGGAGCTTATATGGATACGCCACTTATATGGATGTCAGGTTATAAAAAAGATATACCAGATACATACAATAACAAATACTTTGGACTATAGTTGGATACATTTCCAGGATTTAACCCTTTTCTCTTCCTTATTTTACCCGTTGGATCAGTTAACGTATAAAAACATAACCTAAACGAACCCATTCATAAATAAAATAGACTAAATAACATATTTAGAGAACAGAATTACCTTCTATAATCAGGAATTCCACACTCTGTGCTTACCCCAGCCCCAGTCAAAACAACAAGCTTTTTACTGCAAAACAAAAATTCGATATGATACATACAATAAACCACCAAGGGTTCCAACCTTGTTCGGGTGGCTAGGGGATGGGTTCGGAAATGCTACATGACTCATTTTAGGGTTTAGCATACATCTGAATCAAAAACTCGATCATATGAACCTCCTCCATTTACGCGTTTACATTAAACAAGTACGAAAGTTTAATACTAAAAAGAAAGAAAGAAACTTATATACCTTTTGGTAAAAAAATCATACAAGCGATTAACATCTTGAGTGGTTACTGGGTTTGAATCAGGGACAACTTTTTTTAAGGAATCTGAAGTTGGTTTTTGGGACATTGTCTGTACGTATTTAACACAACCTCTGAATGATGTTTTTCCTGCTGGATATTTACAACGCATTGCCATAGCCATTTTAAAAACAGGGTTTATATCATATCAATCAATTATTATAAAGTAACTGGCACCGTTAAAAATAATAATAATAAAGTAACCGGGGATTGTTTTTTGTTATATGTAAATAAACCCTAAAAACCCTTGAAGTGTTTGATTTTTAAGCTCATAAGATTTTTTTATTTTTTTTTTATTCTTTGGATTTTTTCTTTTGGCTTAAAAAAGATGAGATTTGGAAGGAAAAAAAAAAGTTAATGAAATCCACGACCAATTGGGTTGGATTAAGTGGCTGGAGCCTTTGTCTTTGAAGAAAAATGTCATGGGTTCGATCTTCATGTCTAGTAAGGCTGAAGGTCTTTTTTTTTTACCTTTGGTCAATGACGGTGTATGGAAAAATTTTAAAATGATAAATTAGTGGGATTAATCATTTTCTATAAAATAATGACTCATTTGGAAAGTTAACAAAGTAATTGAAACTCAAAGATTTAGTATCATTACTTAGTATATTTTACGGGGAAATATATTAGGTTTTTTTTTTTAAAAAGGACTGAAAATATATATTAGTTACATACTTACATCTTCATGGAGTATATAACACAATATATAATGTCGTAAAAATAAAATGAAATACACATTAAAAAAAAGTCATGGTAAACCATTGGAGCCGCTGCATTCAGCTAGTTATCTCTAATAACAACAAATAAGACATTACTTACTATTATGAGATCGGTTTGGGACTTTGAGCAACATGTCTGTTAGAGCATTCGAATACGTGACCAACGATGATCACATATTCACACTATGACATATGGATTTTCAAAGTGATCCATTAGGCCGGTCCCAAAGCAACATTGAGAGATGCGCTTTACTGGATTGGTATGGTTGATACTGAAAAGTTAAATGTGATGACTTGTTTTTTTTTCCCCTCGAATAAATGAGTGTTATGTTAGCCAAATATTAAAATCCAATTATCACTCCTTTCAAAGCATATTAGAATTACATATGGGTCAACATTAATACATTCTTTCAACGATAAGCTTCTTCTTGCTTCTTCATGTCATGGGATCAAATTTTACATGGGGTGGGTCTTTCTGCTTACTTGTGCATGTTCTCATGGAGGGAAAAAGGCCTCGACTGATCGCCCTTATAACACTAATAGAGAGTATGATAAGAAAAAAAATTCTTTCTTACCATACTCTCGGATCTCATAGAATACCGTTGATTATAGCTCGTTGATTTCATTTAATAGAATACTTTTCTTTTGATTTCTTCAAATATGGATAACAATTCATAAGTCAAGTTTCATTCAAAGTAATTAATCGTTTTGACTAATTGTTTTTAAGTAAATTATAAATAGAAAGGCAGTTAGAACACAAATATCAAATTAATATTCTGGATTAACAAAGGTAAAAAATCTTCTTGTAAATCGGTGTCGACATAAACTTTTTGGGGGCCTTAAACGAGATTAAGTTTGGGGGCCTAATTCATTAGCATACAAATTAAAGAAAAAAGAAACAAAGGGTAGACCACCTTATGTTGTTGACCTACTAGTAAAAAAAAGGTGTAGAGGTTGACGCAAAAACCAAAAAAGGATGGTAGTGCAATGCATATAGTATAATGGTATCTAGTCCAAAGTCCAAACACAAGCCTACTATACAAAAAATTGAGGCCTTAGATTTTTTGGGACCCAAAACGATTGCTTGGTCAATAATAGCTATTGAGTCGCCCCTGCTTGTAATCACATTTATCACAAAACACATTTCAGTTTAATCATTTTTGTTTTTGTTTAACTTGATTACTGTTGGATATTTTAATGTAACTGGATTAACTTGATGACCAATATTGTCATAATAAAACATCATATAGTTTGGTGGTGTGGAGAGCACGCTTATTTGAGTTTGTTATGACCTTAGGGGCGAAACCCCCGAGTAACGGGGGTCGGGGGCAGCGGCCCTAGTGGCGGGGTCCAAGGGGCGAAGTCTATACACGTTTTTCCAGGCATATTGGTTTATTCTCTCTGGTTCAAATTTGTCTCTAACAACTACCAATACTTGTGTTCTATTAATTCTCTGAATTATATCCGATCAATTCATTTGGGATGAACCACCAGCTAGATTTGATCTAAAAGTGTAATTCACGCCTTTCAGAGTATCCAAGCTGTTCGATTTTCTGCAATTTCCCCAATAATTGATTTTATAAACCTGCATTATTACTGACCCATCAAAGAGTCATTTTCATCTTACGTAGTTTACTAACTTTGCTAGGTTGCTAGTATTCATTTTGAAAATCTATAAAACTTGGAGAAGTATAAACCGTAACAAAACAATGCTTTTTTCAGAAGTATGAGAAGTGGTCAAAACTGAAAAACTGTCGTACACAAATGTCGACTAAATCCAAATTAACACATCAACTGAGTTCATGCAAAGATGTATCCCTGAAGTTGTGGATCGATTTCAATGCAAAGATGGCGATATCTCAAATGAACAGCGATATATAGTTACAAATCAGAATACTTAAGGATGGTATATGTTTGTTTTTACAATTATTTTACATTACATTACAATAAATACCAATATACACTTTGAAATCATGAAATGAAGATCACATATCGACTGATTTTAAGATAAACAGGAACCTCATATACACTATGCTCTTCAGAGATTTTCACTTACAGTTTTCGGAGTCATATTACTTTCTTGACGTCTTATTGTGTATCACTGCTATTTGTACTTGTATAGACTATCTGTTTCGTGATGGCTCATCACCAGCTTGGTTTTACTTTCAAAGTTTTTAGTTGGAGAAAAAGGAGACACATTTTCTTCTTTCTTTGCAATCAGTTGTATTCAAGTACTGCTCCCGTGTGATTAAACCCACAGGAAATCTGTAATGCTTTCACATTCTCACCAAAGTCAACCATCGTAGGTTCAACATAATCCACATCATCTCCTAGGCCCTGCATTCACAAAAGCTGATTAGAACTTACAAGTGTATTATGTTCGGGTATGCTACATATTCTGTAATAAAGAAGGTACCACAAAGACAAAATAACAGGCAGTTCTTTGTGATTGTACGTCTTATAAGGTCATGATTACTTGCTAGGAAAACAAAATATTTCCTTTGTCAAGGCAATTAATCAAGACCAAGCCGAGAAAGAATAAAAACATTTAATGTCACCATTATACGACACCCTAAAGATATAACAAAGAGCCATATCAAGATGATAGAAGAGAAAAGCTAGTATACAACAAAGTATATTACAATCACGTCTTAAAAAAATTGCAATTTTAACCCATTTTACTTATGAAAGGGTCAATTTGGGTGACGCTTTATCAGGTCAAACCAGTAAATTCAAAAGCTTAACCAAAAAGGAAACAGGTCTAATGGGTCAGTGGAACAGCCAACAAACGGATGGATTATAAAATAAATGGTAGTAGATATGGAACAAACCAACTGTCCACCAGAAGAATGCTCCTCTTCAAAAAAGGTGCCCATGGCGCCACCCCAACCCCAAGTATAAACATTGCCATCTGCATACAAGCAGCATAACACAAAAGATAGCAATAAGAAAACTATATATCAAACCGAAAAGAGAACTACATAACATCAATATTACGCTCCTTTATCTCATTCAATTAGTTCTGAATAGTGAAAAAAAAAACAGCCCGATTATCTTCTACAAGAATGTCGCATCGAGTACATATAATACAACGCATCAAATTCTATACTTTCTCCCTCCAACTGTAACAAAGCTACATCATGTGTGTAATATGTTTCAAAAAAAAAAAACAGGTCATCTGAGTTCTGACTGACATAGATACTAGAGATATTTTTCCAACAGTGAGGTCTTTTGCTTTATACCAAAAAAGGTACTAAGTTACTTACCAGATATAGCCGCTGTATGCTTCCAGCCACATGATACCTGCAAATGAGAAATTGTGACACTACTGCAGCACACAACAAACGGGGAACGCCGAAAGCCCAAAGGTTTATTGTAAATAATAAAGGAGATGGAATGTGTCTTAATTTTTAAATTTTTTTAAGAACTTTTTATATGTGGAAACTATTTAATATAACAACTAATTCTTTGGCATTTTAATTAACATATATCAAATTAATTTCTTAATAAAAATAAATAAAATATATGTTTGAATACCACCAATAACGCTATATATTACACCACCACCATCGATTATGATCTTATGCCGTCATACTTAATCGATAACGAAAATTTTGAAATTTATTTTTTAAAATTAAAATTTTGACTTAAATTTGAATTTAAATGTTCTAGAAACCATCTACCATTGCGCATCGCGCAGGTATATTTCTAGTTGTAAATAATAGAGGTGAGCTTCAACTCATTAGTTATTACTGAGTTTATTCAGGTCATGCTTTATCACTAACACGTCAGATAAATAGAAATAAAATTTTGTTTTTATAAAATGGCTTAAAATGAAACCAGTGCAAAGGTCAAACAGGTGTCTGGTAAAATGTCACACATAGTGTAATTATAATGCTTAAAATCTCCTACATCATCTTATTTAATAAACTTGACATGAGTAATAATTTCAAAGAAAATCTACAACTTTTTGACCAAAATCCAACCCATACCAGAAACATTTTGACCCATTACAGAAAACACCTGACCCGCCCATTTTGTCACAGGCAGTAATTGACTTCATAAAAAGCTGACCTTGCAAACAGAATGCTTCAGGAATGGACCTTGAACTCTTTCTGGCACATGAACAGCATGAATATCTCTGATATGAGAAATTTAGCGGTTATCTACTGATTTAATATGACTATGAAATTCAGAGGTGCAATTCTGATCACATACCCAATACCAAGACAACCATTTTCGTTGGAGCCCCACGTATACAGTTCTCCACCTCCTTTGCGTATAGGGGCCAATGAAGTTCAAAGTTAGTATTAACGATAACACACATGATAACTATGCCGCAGAAATTATTTGGAGTCAATAAGACACGTCTATGATTCATGTATGATCATGATGACATTTTATGATTTATTAAGCATTCTCATAATCCAAAAGTAATCACGGTAAAAAAGAGTAAGGAGATGCATAAATTACTTGTGACGACACACGTGTGATGAGCACCACATGCAACTTCTTCAGAAAATGGTAGCTCCCCTATCTTAGATGGAGTTGAGATAGTACTTCCTTCTCTGGAGACCTGCATTGAGTTTTCTAGTTCATGATCGGTGAAATCAAATATGAGTGCAATTTAAAAAAATTGCTCTTGAATATACTCAAGATTCAATACATCTGCCAGCGACACTTACCAACTTCTTTACTTCTTTTTCCCCAAAGACATATACAGAACCGTTTTCTGAAATTTAAAAAGTGAATTTCATAACATGGAAGTTTGAATATGGAATCCAATTTATTTTAATCTAAAGAAGAAAAAAATACAGTACCATCAATGCATGCTGAATGCAGCAGCCCAGCAGCGACACTTTTAATCTGCTTTTATGGAAATATTAGAAGGTGGATGAGCAATCAGAAGTGAAACGATTACCAAGGGTCTAAATGGCCGTTTTCCGAGCGTTTCATTTCATAAATAAATGAGGGATATGATTTTGAAAGTACACTTTCAAGCAATATTTTCAGTGTAAGCTTGATTACAATTTTACAGTTTTCCATTAACATTGTCATTTTTTATCAATATCGTGTGCTACTCAATCAATTTTTGAATTGAAAATTACACATAATACCACATGACCACATTAAATTCTAACTTTTGATTCAGAGGTAATATTTTGAGATGTCTTGACAAAATGAATTTAGATCAACAGCACCATGTGTACTGAACATCAAAACCCATCCTAATCTTTAGGTTTTGAGCACGAAACCTTTTTTGAGTGAAAAGAATGGGAATTATATAATAATGAGTGACAGAGGTTAAAGTTAATTACCTTGACCCCTTCAAGTTCTTTAATGAGCCTTGGTGTGTATTCACTGCACTAGAAGAAAGCTGAAATGTTAGCTTCTTACATAATAAACATTAGCAACTCAATCAACAGTTAACATAATAATGAAACTGAATAAACTGAGAGTTCTGCCAAACTCGACATCGGTTTTTGTGAAAGTATAAGCTGACAGGAGACATAGAAACCTTCCTATGAGATGGATACTTGCAAGATATAAATGAAGTATAAC
>JAOEHQ010006482.1:0-17504 GCA_025447715.1 Asclepias incarnata
ATGTTTAACAATTAATAATTAAGAAATGCCAATGCCATAAACGTTATTAAGTCTGATCTGATTTAAGTCTTTTAAGTCTATTGTACAAAAACGTCTTTAAACTTTATTTAAATTTGGTTAGGACCGAAACTATTTGAATGAATTTAAATACTTTTAGATTCGGTTGGTTGACCGAAATTGACCTATGGACCGAACCGAACTTGACCTTTAGCTTTGACCGAAATTGACTTATGGACCGAACCGAACTTGACCTTTAGCTTTGACCGAAATTGACTTATTGACCGAACCGAACTGAACCCTTAGCTTTGACCGAACTTGGACCTGTTGACCGAACCGAATTAGACCAATGTTTGACCGAACTTGGACCTGTTGACCGAACCGAATTAGAGACCGAAAATGACCAGCTCAGGACCGAATTCAAGCTTATGATTATAAACAAAATCTTCAAGTTTTCATAGGAACAAAATGGATTAAAATGTCTCTTTTAAAACCATTTCATTAGGACTAAAATTGAACTCATTTATCAAGACCATTTTCGGTTCTTGAAACCGAAAATAAAATGTTAAAACATTTGATCTTCTATAAAAATCCAAGACTTTACATATCAAAACACCATAATCTTGAACATTTTATAAATTTCAACAAGAACACAATAGAACTTAGTTGTTAGAACTTTAAGAAAACATGACATTTTGATGAACATTGATGCATTTCTTAATCCAAGAAACATAAGTTTATGTAAGAAAACATTAGAACAACATGTTACCTTGATTAAAATTTGATAAAAACAAGATCAAAACCTCCTTTTTGTACTTACAATGGACCGAATCTAGTTATGAACTAGAGAGGATTTTATTTTCACACTTATAAACACATATTAAAATGATTTATTTGCATGAGAAATTCCTTAAATAGGATGCACTAGAACTTGACAACTCATAGATTTTATGCCACCATTTAACATAAGCTAGACAAGTGTCTTTTAACATGCATAAATTAATAAAATAAGACTTAGTGGGTTAAACACTAACCATTTATTTTCGGTCAACCCTAGGTTAGATTCGGTCAAAGGACCGAATCTGAAAATGTTCCAGATTAGTACGCGCGATAAAATGTTCGTTAACGTTTTGGCATTTCGTTAATTATTAAAGTCTAAGCGTTAAACATATAAGGACTAAACGTCGAATTTAAACTTAATTAAATTCAATAGAATGTACATTGAACACAAAAACAACATTAGAATGGATTCACTAACAATCTAAGAACGTTTGAACGTAAGACAAGTATATGTCTAAGGATGGTTGTCACAATAAAAGTTCCAATGTCATTTCAAATTAGTGTTTGAGATTATATTTTTAAAAAAGAACTTTACTACTAGATTAGCCTACTTGATAGAAGCTCTTGCTTCTTGAGATTTTTATATAGTATAAAAGTTCCAATGTAATTTCAAATATAAATCACAGATTCAAATATTGCTAAAGGCAAGTGGAGAAACTATATCTTGTGATCCATGTGTGAGAATGGTGAGTCACCGGGCATGAGTTCTATACGGTGTGCGCTCTGGGTACCAAGACGGTACATGGGACCAGAGGGTTCCCACCAATTTACCTTTTTGATTATATTTTTAAAACATAATTTTACGACTAATGTGGGTTAACCTACTTCATAGAGACTTTTACTCATTAGGGTAAAGTCCAGATTCTATCCATGACATAAGTGATTTTATAATCATTTGGGTAGTTCCTCGTTTAGGAAAGACTTATATGATTGTAAAGTACCATTGTGAAGAAGTATGCTTAAACCTTTCGAAAAACGCTATGCTTATCTTTTAAAAAAAAATGAAATTGAATATAATCATATTCTTTTCAAATGGTTTGTCAAATAATTTTTCTTGATTATTTGCATTTAACATGATCACCTGAAAACACAATGAGCTTTCTAGAAAAAATATTTGTAGTTTATTCCCATAATCTATTGTTCATGACATATTTAAATAAGGATTTGTGTAATGACATCACCAATAAGTTATTACATGCATAAAATATAATACATTATATATTAAAAAGCACCCTTTGAATTTTTCTAACAAAAAACCTAACTTTTAATGCATCCAATTAAATATTATCAACAATTATAAGAGCTATCTCTAACAAAATCCTTTAATAAATATAATGTTAATCTACAAATCATTGACTAATTGCATTGGAGTGCATTCATAAAATATTTTACATCTAGGAAACATTGGTTTGTAGGTTTCTCATGATTTTTTTGACCATAATGAAAGAAGGATCACACATGAATTAATTAAAAACCTCAACATGACATAAACATGTATTAATTTAACCTACTCATTAAATGTATTTAACAGTCCCTAATTATGGTTCTGATTTTATAATCACAAAAATTTAAAATAAGCATCTGATTCGTATTGAATCATATCCTCCTGTAATATCATTAAAGCATTTAACTAACCAAGTTCTGGGTGCTAAACATCACATAACCATCCCCCATATGAACCACATTGATAACCCGCCCCGTTTTCTTGTATCCGTTACAGTCGATGAACACGTAAAATGTCAAAGATGCATCAAGTCTTTGTACAAAATATTTTCCTTGCATTTCATAATCTGACTGTACAAAACTATGTTCCACAGCTATAAAAATTCATCTTTCCTTTTTGTAAAAATTTAAGAAGTTTAAGATATATGGTGTATAGCTAACTTGCCTTTTCAGATAAAACCGAAACAAGATCATTTTTTGCTTTTTCGAGTGCGCTAGACAAATTCTCCGGCTTTCTACCACCTGCCTGAGCAAAATTTGGGCGCCCACCACCACCGCCTCCACAAATTTTTGCAATGGGTCCAATGAACTTCCCGGCTTGGACCCCCATACTAACTACTGATGGACTAAATGCGGCAATTAAACTCACTTTATCTTCGCTAGGAGATGACCCTAAGATTATTGCTGCAGGATCTTGTAAAACATCAACAAGATATTCAGCAGCGCTTTTTAGTGAATCAGCGTCGGTATCATCCATAAATTCAACAAGCACCCTGAACAAGATCAGAGTTCAAAATTTGCATTATATTTGACTTTTGAGGTCAAACCTGTTATATTTCAGTTTTCAAAATCTAATTTAAAAAAAAATTATTTTTAAAAACCAACATCACTACAATTTGTACTTGGCTAAAACCATATGTATTTTCCAAAAACATACCAAGTATTTCAAATAATTCATGGTAATATACAATTTTGATAGTCAATTTTGACAAAGTCAATCTGCTTCAGCTTATCATGGGCCAAATTTATAAGCATAGATATACAAACCTGATTTGAGTGGAAGTTCCCACATGAAACGCGTTGTTCGCAATAATTGATGCTTTATAAACAGCTGTTTTTGCACGGGCGGCTGAAACTTCGCCTTTTGCAATTCTTAATTCTTCCATAATTCCCACTACTCTCGTTGGCACTTCTTCTGCTTTGACCTGTATAACAAAAGATCGAAAATATTGAATCAAAATAGATGTATCTAACATGATTAAGTATTTTTCATGATTTAGTAATGGAACTTACTTTAAGTGTGGAGCAAAGTTGCTTCATGTAGTTATCTCGTTCACTAACGTACTCGATAAAAGCATCACCCGCAACAGCTTCTATACGTCTTACACCTGAGGATATTCCCTGCTCAGAGATTATCTTGAAACCACGAATCTCTGAAGTATTGCTAACATGTGTGCCCCCACATAGTTCCATTGATACACCGGGAACATTTACGACACGTACCTAAAATATGATAAATTTGAAAAATCCGAACCGAGAATCAAACCAGCTATAACTAAGTGAACAAATTAAAATACCTCTTCACCATATTTTTCTCCAAACATTGCTATTGCACCAGCACTTTTAGCATCAGCAATTGCCATCACTTTAGTTTGAAGAGGCGTGGCGTCTCCTATCCATTCATTGATCAAGTCTTCAACTTTTGTTAACTCGTGATCAAGAAGTTGTCGATGGAAGTTGAAATCGAATCTTAGCCGCTCAAATGCCACCAACGAACCAGCTTGTGACGTTTCTTGTCCTATAACTTTCTTTAATGCAGCTTGAAGCAAATGAGTAGCAGTGTGATGGACCTGTAGAAATCGTGAAGAGTTATGAAACTTAGGGATAGCAGAATGGGGTCGAGCAGGTTAGGTAATGGGTCAGGTTGGGCCGATGGGCAAGCATTTCTTTAATTAGCTATTGAAATTTTTTAAGAGTAGATAAAGTATTAGATATGATTTAGAAAACAATTCTATTCCGATAATAATCTGAAGAAGTTTTTAATAAGGCCACTAAGGATGTTTTATGCATATAGATGCATTCCGGATGACTTTTGACCTGCTTTTCCCGCTCAACCCAAATCAACTCATTTATACGTAAATGAGAAGAAATGGCCACGTATAACGAAGTTGGGGAAGAGAAATTCTAAGAGGAGTTCAATAGTACCTTTGCTCGCTGTCTTAACCTTGCATCGACTGCAGCTTCGACTTCTCTACCAACTTCAATACTTCCTTCTTTTATTGTACCTTTGTGAACAAATATGTTTCCTAAAGACTTTTGGACATCAGCTATTTCTATTACAGCTGTCTTTTGGCTTTCTGTTTCAGTGACTTTTAGTAACCCACGGTCTCCAATTTGACCCCCGGATTCGGCGTAAAAGGGTGTCCGATCCAGTAGAACTTCAACTTCACTTCCTTGAGAAACCTGAACTACTGGTTTCCCACTCAATAGAAGCCCCTTGATAATTGATTTAGAATAAAGGGTATCATAACCAAGAAACTCAGTGTCAGGAATGTTTTCAGTCAACTCTGACCCATCTTCAATCGTGAGCTTGATAGTATTATGGGCAGCTTGTGATTGCCGTCTTTGATTTTCCATTTCAATATCAAAATCAGTCATGTCCACAGAAACACCACGTTCATCGGCTACTTCCATAGTTATTTCAACCGGAAATCCATATGTATCGTATAAAAGAAAAGCATCTTTACCTGACAAACAGGGTTCGGTCTTATTAATCTTTGCATTTGCTAAAGCATCGTCCAATTTTTCATCAAGAAGCTTTTCTCCTCTTTCTAATGTCATAACAAAACGCAACTCTTCTCGTTTCAGCTCTTCAAGAATACGGGATTTTCTTGTTTTTAACTCAGGATCAATTTGACTACCTAAAGTTATTACCTTTTCAGCAACTATTGGCAAAAATGCCCCTTCAAGGTTACCCTTTTCGTCTCCTCTTATATCAAGTAACCTTCCCATACGTACTGCCCTCCTAATGAGCCTTCGCACCACGTAACCTCTACCGATATTTGATGGGAAAACCCCATCTGATATTAGAAAAACGATCGCCCTCATGTGATCACCAATAACCTGAAAGTTACAATATTTACCAATAATTTTTTAATCAATACTAGTAGTATATAATAGAGAATCTTGAAGAAGCGTACTTTTAGTTTGGTTTTTGTAGAATCATCTGCATGGGCATACGAGACATTTGCTAATTCTGACACCTTTTCTATTATTGGGAAAATCAAATCAGTTTCGTAATTGTTGGGAACCTGTAGAAAAGTTACAAAACAGAAATCAACTCTCCAAATTCTACTCATTTGAGAAACTGAAAAGAAGTCTTCTTTTGGTACCTTTTGTAAGATGCGAGCCAAACGTTCTAGGCCCATGCCGGTATCTATATTCTTCTGTTTTAAAGGTTCTAATGAACCATCGTCTTTTTTGTTGAATTGCATGAACACAAGATTGTAGAACTCTATAAACCTTGTATCGTCATTCAAATCCTATGTATAAGATTTAAAAGCCACCAGTAAGATACAGCACAAATAGGTCAATATAACACAAAAGCGCACACGAGATTAAGACTTACGACATTTGAGTTTCCCCTATCTGGATGGAAATCATAATAGATCTCTGAACACGGACCACAAGGACCCATCACGCCACTTGTCCAGAAGTTGTCTTCTTCACCCATCTTCTTTATACGATCTGCAGGCACACCTATCTGAAGCAAATGGGACAACAGTAATATACATATATAGGCAAGCAAGCAAAAACTCCTTTTGTCCCTTGAAAACTGCAACAAATGATTCCTAAATTGGAAAGTTCTAAGAGTAGATATGTGTGCTTAACCAGCGTCATCATTACAACTCATGAGTGCAAGTTACAGGGGGATACAAGAGTATAAATACCATTACAAAAAAATATTTAATTGCACTACAACTTCTTTTCCAGGTTACGCACTTGTATAACCTTCCTTCCATGTGCCTTTGTGCATTGGAGCTTATGATTGTGGCTCAAAAGATCTATATATTTAACTAACACTCATTGCAATTCAGGATATATACTGTTTAGTTGTAATGTTCAAGGGATAGAGTGAATATATGTCTTAGTTCAGTAAGAAACCGAAAACCAAAAAAAAAAGATTTATCACCTCATCATGCCATATTGCATATGTTTCTTCGTCATTTTCATAAACACTAATCCATAAATTTTCTGCAGACAATCCATATCTGAAAGAAAAGCACAAAAATAAACATCAAAAAAAGAATTTTAGACGAAATTCCACCATATTAGGCATGATAGTATTCCAAATACTTATAATAGTACTTCTTGAAAATAAGTTTTACAAGGCTCAACGATTCTAGGATGCTTTCAGGTTATTTAACATTTCAGCATCTGCATTTTCTTTTATATGGCGTGGGAAAAACTGAAAATGAGTCCATTGGTTACTATGAACTCTATGTAAGTTTTGGATATAGATCCTGATTTAGAATCTAAATTAGATTACCACTTTACAAATTCTTCAGAGCGGTTATTCCTAACAGTTTGAAATGCAATTCTTCGGTATTGTTCTTTTTCATTTACATTTTCCAAGGAGTAAAGAAAATAGCAGCAAGGTAGAAACAAAATTGGAATTAAAGGAATGAGAACAAAAATCCATACTCTAAGGTTGAGAGTTCCCAAGCCCACTTGATCGCTTCTTTCTTGAAGTAATCACCAAAGCTAAAATTCCCAAGCATCTCAAAGAATGTATGGTGTCGAGACGTACGTCCAACATTCTCAATATCGTTGGTACGTATACACCTTTGAGAAGTGGTAGCACATGCTACTTGTCTTGGCACCTGAACATTGTTTGATGATATAAATTACAAGTTGATCAATCTTACGTTGGTGAGAAGAAATCGTGTCACCATAGTCAAATACCTTTCCAAGAAAAATAGGCTTGAACTGAAGCATGCCGGCAATAGTCAGTAGAACAGTAGGATCATCAGGCACAAGAGAAGAGCTCGGAAGAATCTTGTGGCCTCTTGCAGCATAAAATTCAAGAAATCGTCTACGGATAGAATTCCCACTCGTGGGAAGATCTTGAGATGTCTCCTCAACAGGATCCTCGGTCAGAGGTTGTACTGAAGCTGAAATGAACATCATATAATTTTAGTAAGTGTTTTGAATGTCCAACATTAGTGTTCATTTTATGGCTCCAACTCCAAGAAGCATGATATAAGAAATTAACCCGATGCATTTCTGATGAACTGTATGACACGTGCACCCTTCTTTTTAGAGTTTGAAGAGAGAAAGCCATTAGGATAGATTAGTGCTAAACTTTGTACAATAGAGTCTCTGTAACTCCTGAAACCTGCATGTAAATTCTGTATCATAAGCTTATTTAGAGAATAGTTAACGTTAAATGTAAATCAGTACTAACAGTAATTTAATTTTATATCTCCTCGCTACTTTTGGTATGTGTTTTAAGAGACAAGCAAAAAGAAACTTCATAATCCTAAATTAACAAGTGATACTCCTTTTCTTTTAAAAGAACACTTTCGAACTTCAAATTTGAAGTATTGGTTTTCAAATTTCACAATTCACGTAAGTGAAGGAACAAAAAGACTAATGTGCCATAGTTAGGAATAATAAATTTTGTTAGCGGGATTAGCTTGTTTTTTCTTTTCCTTTTTCTCAAGTAACCAAAGCTAAAGAAAAAAAAAACGTACGCGCCCAAGTCACTGAGAAGCCTTGAATTCATAGCCCTTTACTCATTAGGTTCAACTTCCCCGAGTAGCCTAGACGGGAATACCTCTCCTTTTAACCGTTTACTAATTTGGTTCAAGAGTGAAAGTATCTTTATTGTGATTTGGAGGATGACCTTTTAAAACAAAACATTTTTACAATAGCTAATAGTGACAATACCTTATTCATTTTACCTTCTAGTTTTCTTCGAATCACACTGTTGCCTTCCTTAAATGTATCTATACAGCTAAAAAGACTTATAGAGTGTAATAAAATCCTAGCCAGGTCATGAACATAGGAAAATTGATGAACCACAGAAAACCCATGTCCTACTTTTTTGTTCCCTATTATTGGTATGGGAAAAGTGCATGGAAATGTATCCAACTATAGCCCAAAATCCATAGCAATATTTGAAAGTTTACCCGATGAATATATATATTTTTTTT
Source organism: Asclepias incarnata (assembly GCA_025447715.1). Taxonomy (NCBI): domain Eukaryota; kingdom Viridiplantae; phylum Streptophyta; class Magnoliopsida; order Gentianales; family Apocynaceae; genus Asclepias; species Asclepias incarnata. Next base: position 8,499 of record JAOEHQ010006482.1, read on the forward strand.
TTGCTAGCGTGAGAGCTTATGTGGATGCCACGTGACAACTTATATCGATGTCACGTCTGCAAACCAAATACATGCCATAGCAATATTTTAAAGTTTGATACACACAATAGAAGCGTTTTAAGTTGGATACTTCGGATTAAAGTTGCATACATTCTTTAACACTCGTCCTATGCTATTATTTGCATGATTATAGATGTAATGAACCTTACGAACTTGCTTTTACATACATATATTATGTTTGCTACTCAGTTTAACCCATTCAATTTATTTTTTATTTTTTTTGGTTTTTATGTTAACATACCTCAACTATGCCGGTTGTGAACAATTATAGAATTGACATGGTATGTGCTATGTTTTTACATCTATTAATATATTCTGAAATGTCTAATACAAAATGGTGGCTAGGCATCCTACTAGAGACCTGGTTCGAAAAATCACTAGGTAAACATCTTGGCATGGCTAGGGAAAAAAGTGTGTGAAACGGCAACCCGGTTAGGCCGTTTACATCATAGTCAAAGGCTCGACTTTTCTCCGGTTGCCAGAACCCACCGCCCCACCCCCCCAACACACCCCTTTTATGAACTTAAAAATGCAAATAAATTCAAACATTTTGTACAGGGGAGTCAACATAAATGAATTCAACAAAGGGTATCTAACATTTAAAGAAACTAATTAAGAAGCCAATAAGTATGATTATTATGGAACATTAAAGGGGTTTTATAATTAAGTGATGAAATTACCAGGGGAGACAGGATGGTAGCATTTGGTAGGCCGGAAGTTGTTTCTTGAAATGAGAGGGGGAAATGAGCATGGAAGCTTCAAGGCTTCCATTGCTACTGCTTTCTTTCTTTCTGGGTCAGTAGTGAAAGAAGAGTGATAACTGATAAATAGATAAAAGCAAACGCAATCCACACGATTTTGGTTTAGGGAAAAAGCGTTTTATCATGGGTGTTTATACTTTATACTATGGTCCGTTTGTTTGTTTGTCCGTTTGTTTGTTTGTTTTTTTCCACGACTCAATTTTTTCCTATTTTCTTTTTTTCGTCTGAATATTCAGTAGCTAAGACCATTCCAATGGCCCCTTTCGCCATGCATAAACTAAACCAACAATTAAGATAAGCATGAAAATTAATAAGTGCTTGTATGGATAAATAATATTTTTATTGACTAAATAATAAATAATAACAATGTTTTAAAAACCGGACCGGACAGGCCGGTTCGACCGGTCGAGAGGCCGGCTTTTTAAACCCGGTTTTTTAGTGGTCCGGTTCAAAGGTTCGAACCGGCCGGTTTTTTCGGTTCAACCGGTTTTGAAAATTTTTATTTTTTTATTTTTATTTTTTGTTATTTTTATGATGATGTGTATACTCTAATATTATTTTTAGTTGTTTGTGAAAACTAAAACATATATTTTCTTTAGATTATAACTATTTGGTAATATTTTTGAATGAAATGTAACAAGTTTAATAACATTTTTTTTATTAAAAAAAAAAACCAAACAATTGAACCGGCCGGTTCGACCGCTCGCGGTTGACTGGCCGGTTCAACGAAAAATCTCGTTTTTAAAACATTGAATAATAATGAATTAAATTTTTTTTTATTAAACTCACTGAGTCTCCATCAAAGAGGTATAAATTTTCTTTTTAACTTTTGGGTTTCCATAAATTTGTGATAATTGTGTGATAAACAAATACAAGTTAGCTTCACTTATTTTTCTTATTTTTTCTATTATTTTTTACATACACATCTAAATTAATTTTTTATATAAAAAAATAAACATCCAGATATAAGTAATGGGTGCATCTCTTCGATTTGTTTATTTTCTATTAACAATTACATACCATAAAATGGTGTTGTAGCCTTTTATTTATCCATTCGCACATTGCGATTATGGCTGTTAATAGGTTCGGGTTCGGGTTGACGGATTGACGGGTCAAAAATCTCTGACCCTAATCCAATCCACTAAAAGTTTCAGTCAGAAATTTCAACCCTGACCCATAACATGTCAACCCGAACCCAACCCACCAACATGAAAAAAATCGGGTTGGCGGGTCGAGTTTCGGGTTGGCGAGTCGAGTTTCGAGTTGACGGGTCAAATGGGGTGGTGGGTTGCCGGGTTGATTTCAGGTCATATGAGTTGTGTGTTGGCGGGTTGGTGAGTTGATTTCAGGTCAAATGGGTCAACGGGTTGGCGGGTCAAATGGGTTGGTGGGTCGACATGTTCAAATGGGTTTCAGGTTTGGTTTTAGGTGGTCGAGTATTGACAGTCTTAATGCGCAGTAGCGCACTTCTGTTTTCCCTTTACTAACTGATCTTTGAAATAAAAGTAGAAATTGAATAATAGGTAAATTACACAAATGGTACCTGACATTTGTTCAAAATGAAACTGGTAATACCCCGCGAATTAAAATTACCCAAGACATACCCAACATTTCAAAAAACGCACACTCACCATACCTCCCGCTAACGGAGGCTAACGGATCGTTAATTTTTGTCATGTGCCATACACGTGCGGGTCTTTATTCACCATATATGCCCCCCTCCCCTTTTTAATAGAACATAATTCTTCATTTTTCTAGTGGATATTAATCCTTTTCTTCCCCAAATCACATCCCGGTTTCAATTAAACCTAATTACCCAAATCAATTGCAATGGTTATTTGTTGGTGTGGAAGAAAGGAAATAGTTCGAACCCCATGGACCGATATTAACACTGGACGTCGTTTTTACTGTTGTCCACAAAAGGTAATGTATTTTTTTTTTCTTTTTTACCTGAAAGTCGAACTCAATAGTTCAAAATTTTGATTTTTTTTATTATTTTTTATTTTTTATTTTACCAGGGGTCGAACTGAAGGTTGGGTTGATCCGGCAATGTGTCCTCGTTCAGTGGAAATCATAACTGGATTATTGAGGTCCAAGAATCTTGTTGATGCGAATTTAAAGGCAAGTGAAAGTGATGTTAGAAGATTGAAGATGTATTTGTAGTTAGTTGGATTTTTTTTTGTTATCTTTGTAATAACTAGTGGAAGATGAAATTAGTAATGTTCTTATCTTTGTAATTTTGCTGTTACTGACTATTTTGTAAGAAATGGGTTCTATGGAATGAAATTAGTTGTGTTAATTACTTGTATTTATGAAATGTAAGACATTTGCAGATGATGGTTGATTATTTTGGTACAAGTAGCTGACTTTTTTGGGTCAAATGGTTGATTACCAAACCATAATACCATACCATAACAAAAGAGATTACCAAAAGATATCAATACCATACAAAGTACCATAGCACTCAAAGTTTTACATTAATAACAACATAATTGTTTGGTTATAAGAACATAATACCTACTCCACCACCATTGCATCATCTTGTGTTAGTCCTGGGCTAGAAGTCACTTTGGCAAGCCTATGCCTCATAATTCGTTGACTTTTTCCTCTTACCTTCTGAACAAGTTTCTTTCCAACCATTTGACTTTAGGACTTCCTTGACTGCTACCACCAGGTTGACTATTATCACCTCCTTGACTGCCACCACCACTTCCTTGACTTGCACCACTTCCTTGAGTTGCACCACTTCCTTGACTTCCAACAACTTGAACATGACTGCCACCACCTTGACTTCCACCAACTTGAACATGACTCCCAACATGAACATGACTTCCAACACCAGGTTGACTTCCTTGACTCCCAACATGAACATGACTTCCAACACCAGGTTGACTGCCTTGACTTCCCTGACTGTTGCCACCACCATCACTATTGTTGCCACCATTTCCTTGACCTTTACATGTTCTTGAATTATGCCCCCTGTTACCACACTTAGCACATTTACCACCATAGATTTTCCTTAACAATTTTCCATCTTTTACCACAGGTTCATCCTCATATAAAGCTCTCATTCTCTTCTTTTTTTGGTCTGCCCACTGGATTGTGATGAATTGGAGGTGTCAATCCTAAGGGACAATTGGACTTAGGCCATGTGGATGTACTAGTCACTGAATTCACTTTGTAGGTGTAAGCATGCTTCCATGTCTCCAACCAGTAACATCTATTGGCCCATGTTTCAGGTATACCCACCTGTATTTGGTGTTTGACCATATCCCAATTGGTAGCAACAACATGCTTGCAGGGAAGGCCAGTCAATTCCGACTTTCTACGACTGCATACCATGTGTTCAACATCTACAACACTTTGATCAACCCAAGGTGCAGTAACCTGGTACTTGACACCACCATTCCAATTGACTTTGCAATCAACAGCTTCCTTCTTGATTAACTGCATTAGCTTAGTTGTTGTTGGTGTTAGTGGACCATTTTCCCTGTCAATCACCTTTTGAACAATCACAATTCTTTTCATAAGGTACTCCCTAATGAAATCCACACAAGCTATAATGGGCTTATCCATAGCACCTACTAGTTGCTTGTTTAAGCACTCACACAAGTTATTCAGCAACATATCTAAGCTACATCTTCCTGTATCACAATAAGCAAATACTAATCAAATTGACTAATCTATCACACATTTGAGAAGTTATAATTAGGAAGTCATGTACACATACCTAAAAAGTGTGACCTTGTCTAGTGTTTGGGATGAATTTTTGATAACCAGTTGTATGCCTCCACATTTAACCTCTTCATCTGGTGCATTTGTGCTTCAAACTGTGGAACTGTTGTTGCAATTGCACATCTCCATAGAATATCCTTAGAGTACCTTCCTCTCCAATGTAGTTTCATGTTTTCATGGATATGCCTCAAGCAGTACCTGTGTTCAGCAGATGGAAACACACTCCTTATAGCTTGGATGAGACCCTGTAACACATGACATTGGTATTAGTAGACATTAGTAAGACATTCAATTATGAATAAATGCTTTGAATAAAATACCTTTTGTCTGTCAGTAATGAAGGTGAAATTAAAATTACTTTGTAACTCAAGATTAGGTTCAAGGCATTGAAGAAACCATGTCCAAGAGTCTCTGGTTTCTACTTCAACAACTGCATATGCTATTGGCTATATGCCATTGTTTGAGTCTAGTCCTACAGCTGTTAAAACTTGACCTGGGTAAGGTGAATGCACCATTTAATCCAATCAAGTCCCTCATACATGCTTTAAATCCTGCTTTAAGTGCTCCCAAACAGATGTATATCCTTTTGAACTGTCTGATTGTGGCATTGGAATTGGGTGGATACTCAACATCTATTTTAACAGTAGTTCCAGGATTTTGTTGCATCAACTCTTCACATTAATCCCTGAGCATAGAATATTGAGAATGAAAATATAAAAAATTAAAAATATAATAAATTTTAAGGGTTCCATTTTAACAAAAAAAAATTACTAAAATTTAGGGTTTTAGTAGGTTCTTACCGTAAAGACTTGCAAGATCATAGTCATCAGCATCTGTTGGTCGGATTTTCCAACCCGACATTGTTGGTTGTTTTTGTTGAGGTATGAAAAATGGTGAGTGAATAACTAGTTAGGTATGGTGAAATGGGGAAGATAAAGGGGTATAAAGAAACGGGGAGAGAGAAAATGGGTGGGTGAGTGAATAAAGACTCTTTTACCCCTTCACGTGAGCGGCATATGATGAAAATTAACGATCCGTTATGCTCCGTTAGAGGGAGGTATGGTGAGCGTGCGTTTTTTGAAACATTGGGTACGTATGTGGTAATTTTTCTTTACGGGGTGCTGCTAGTGTCATCTTGAACAAACATCAGGTACCATTTGTGTAATTTACCCCAAAATATAATGATATAATATATATAATCAATTTATATATTATACATGTATTTTAGCTACTGAAGAAATTAATAAATAAGTGATTTACTAAAAAAATTTGTAAGCTCTGTTTATTAATGTTACCAAATATATTAGTATTTGACTTAATAATATTGTAAATAAACAAAATTATTTCTCTACTATCTTTTATCAACCAAACTTATATTTTTAATATTTTAACATAATATTGTTGTTATCAGAGTAGCAACCAAAGTATACCAATCAAACTTGTATAATTAATATTTTAATATTATTATATTATTGTTGTTATCACGTATAAATATAAAATTTATTATTTCAAAATACCATCCCACTTTTTAAAATTTCATCCCATTTTTATTGCCATTGTTAAACCAGCATTCTAAGGATATCTTCATTAAAGTAAATCTTTAATCAAAAATTTGTGGGTAGATATCATTAGCTAATTACACTTTCTTTTTTTTCTGTATATGAAATATGTGTAGTAATGTGAAAAATATAAAGATATGTAAGGATGTTTGTATGGTTAGAGTTAATATTAAGGATTTTAATGATTTATAAGAACTTTAAAGATTTGTAAAGATATGATGTGACAGATGACGTGACGGTTAAGAATGCTTAAGAATGGAGATACCATTAGAGATGGTCTTAACATATGGCTCTCTCTTTATTAGGGCTGTCAATAGGTTTGGGTTCGGGCTGACAGGTTCGGGTTGACGGGTTAACGGGTCGTAAATCTCTGACCCTAACCCGACCAACTAAAAGTTTCAGGTCAGAAATTTCAACCCTGGCCCACAACCTGTCAACCCGAACCCAACCCACCAACCTAAAAAAAATCGGGTTGGCGGGACAAATGGGTTGGTGGGTTGACGGGTTGATTTCAGGTCAAACAGGTCATATGGGTTGGTGGGTTGGCGGGTTGGCGGGTTGGTGAGTTGATTTCAGGTCAAATGGGTCATGGGTTGGCAAGTTGACGGGTCAAATGGGTTGGTGAGTCGACCTGTTAAATTTTTTTATATAAACTTAAAATATTTTCGGGTTGACGGGTCGACCTGTTAACCCAAAGGGTCAACACGAACCCAACCCGAGAAAAATCAGGTTAGTGGGTTGGCGGGTTAGCGGGTCGATATTTCACAACCCTAAACCGGTTTTTTACAGGTCGGGTTTCGAGTTGGGTCGAGTATTGACAGCCCTACTCTTTATCACACAAGGTAGTTAGGAGGGTCCCATAAGAATAATAAAATGTTAAATACCAGAATATATGTAATATCTTTATATTATAGTAACTAAGCCAGTTACTTTAGGTAACCAAACACCTACCGTAACTCAAGCAATTTGCTTTGTTATATATATAATAATAAATAATAAATATAATATAATGTGAGCCTCCAATTACAACTTTTGGAAGTGTCCTGAATTAGGCTATCAAATCCTAGCGCTATCTTTTCGGCAAAATATCATCTAGAAGATAATGATTTTACTCATATATTGCACCAACTATACTGACAAAAAATGGTAATTCATTGAATCATTGGTAATTACATATATTCTTAAACGTTTTTTTTTTTTTTTAATGTTAATATTGTTACATATATTTGACCGTTAATTTGGTTTATTATCGATCACGCACTAAATACTATGTAAAGAATCAACTTGGAAAATATAGTGAAAACATCCTCAAAGAGTTTAACTCTATATGAATGATATGTGCTTATCAACGTAAGCTTCTGTACACTACAAAAAATTAGTTATTTTATGCACACATTTTTTTTTATTATTATATATTCACAATTAAATGCGTGACAAATTAATGGTTAGTGTGTATAAAAGTGGTGTAACAAATTAAATATGAAAATCCACACCTAAAATTGTGAATTTTTAAAACTCCATATTTTTTACTTTTTAGTGTGGATAAATATCTACACACTTTGTGAACTTTTGTAGTCTATTATACCTATTTCTACACACTTAAAAGTGTGAACTTTTAGTTTAATATAGTTTTACACACTTATAAACGTGACAAAATTTTATAAATTGTTCACGCTAACTAAAAGTGTGAATAAATGAAATTTTTTTTTGTAGTGTTACTAAGCTATATTTAAAGGGAAATTATTGGTACTACTGTTTTTATAAAAAAAAATAATTTCATTTGTCTCATGATATTTATTAAATGTATATACTGAGCCCTTAGTATGTGAGAATGACAGTATTGTTACGGTATATGTGATATCCCCATATTTAATTTCAATAATATCTTATAAATTGTTGAAAATCGTTACATTAACTTTTAACAACCAGATGTGTTTAAGACATGAGATAATCTTTTTATTTTTATTAACTTTTTGATAATTTTTTAAAGCATAAGTACATATATTTGGAGAAATAAATTACATGTGATGGTTTGAGGTGGTGATTTGTACACTAGTTTTTTTTAGTCTTATATTATCAAATGTGAAATATGTTTCACATTATTATAAAATATAATGCTTAAAACATGTTTCATGTTGTGCGATTAAAAAATGATATTGTACGGATCATCACGTCATGGTTAATCGAATTGAACCTTGTTTTATAAAAAAAATGGATATCATTATATCAAAAACAAATTAATAAACCACTCAATACGATACAAATTAAATACAAGTATTTGACAAGTCCTAGATTATTCTTTTTGCAATCTTTTACAAAAATTAGAGCTTTTTTATAGGATTAAAGAGTTGACTATACTGACCTACATACGGATGTCAATTTATAGGATGTTTGACTAATAAATTTGGGTAGGGTCACTCACCTAGGTGACATGAGGTGAAAGACCCAAGGTAAAAACCAAAAGTCAAAAATTAATAAAATACATAATATTTTCCACGTGGCAAGAAATTAGACGTGGAAGACCGGTAAAATCACTCTCTAAACTTATGACACAAGCATTGGCTAATATTACCATTTTGGCCCCAGCAATGAACCAATTAGGCAACTACACACACAGTTTTTAACCAAAAAAAACTTTTTTTTTTATCTTTTTTTTTTTATGACAATATGGCAACTACTGTATCTTCCATTGGATTCTCTGACACAAAGTATCAAAAATAACCCACTCAGTTTTATCTTATTTACACTATTGACACCCGTACTTTTCGCTCTGGTCATATAAGGCTTAATATGTTTTTGTCTTTGTCTTAAATGGCCCATCCAAGCCCAAACCCAAACATTTTTGTATCAGAACCTTGTCGTTTTTTGGTAGTCATTGAGATTTTTGATGA
>JAOEHQ010006493.1:0-17502 GCA_025447715.1 Asclepias incarnata
GGAAAGGACGGTCCTACACACCACACATAATACCACTAATTACCGAACCGGGTACAATGTAAATGCCTAAATGTATAACACGTAACAACATTTCACTCAAATGCTCATTTTCTCATTAAATCGTCATCATTTCATCGTTTACATTTACGTGAGTCAACTAGCAAAAATGGCAAATGTTACATGGTACGAAGCATTGAAAAACTATCTTATGTACAAAGGAATTTTTGGTCAACTTACAAGTGATAGATCAGTGATCGTGGAAGACATTGATGAGGTTTATGATTACAGTGGAGAAATCCACCGGAATTATGAAGCTCATGAGGATGCCAACCATGCTATCTTAGAATTCATTGACATTAGCTATGGTCGTAACTTTGCACCGACCATTGCTTATGATCTTTTTGGTCTGATTCTGTTAGAGAATCAGCATGCTGTGAGCATCATTGCCCAAGGGACTCTGAGAGAAGCAAAAGGATATCTTAAGGGAAGAGGAAGATCCGTATCCGATCACATGAAGATTATGAGAGGCTACATTGACGAGTTGGCGGCATTACGCCACCCACTTAGTCATCGTTGTCAAGTTCTCTTAATACTTGGATCACTTGACTTACACTACCGCCATTTTGCTTGGAACTATTCACGGGTTTGTATCAACAAGTCCTTGGATGAGCTCGAAGCAAGTTTGAATAGTGTTGAGATGAATCTACCGGACAAGGCTCTTATTAGAAGACCTTATTATGATGACTCACTTTGCACCTTTTGCAATAGTGATCTTCATGAAACTTTCTATTGTGAAAAGTTTGATAAGTGGATTCATAGGCACTATCCCAAGTGGAGTGGAAGAGTAAAGAGGATTAGGGGAAATGGAAAGAGAAAGATAACGATGCATTGAAATGAACGCTTGGCGTAATTTTCATACTTATCTTTAATAAAGTTTAACGTTATTGACTTTCTATTTTGGATAATGTTTGATTATTTCATGATTTGGATATTTTGATATTTTGAATCTACCAAGTTATTCTCCTTTTATTGATTGACTATTTATATTTTGCTAGATAAGTGTTTTGACTTATATGAAATCTTGCAAATAGTTTCTAGCAAACGAATTGCCTAAAAGTTACTAATTTTGTTTTAGTAATATAAGCAAAATAGAATACGTCACTGGAAATGTTTGTGATAAAAGTATGTACGAAAGATAAATTTACAATAAAAGATGTAACTTTGGAAAGTTTCTAAAGGATTTTTGATCAATCGGTTGTCCTAGTTAAAATCGTTGCCCCACCAAGTGTCAACACTTGAAGTACTGAATTCGAGAGGTCAGTGGGAGCAAGATTTAGGACAAATATCTTAAAGCCATTGCACCATCGAGTATCACTACTCAAGGGACTTGATTCCAAAAGTCAGTGGGAGCAATATAAGTAAGATATATCTCCATCAAGTAGTTGCTTGAGACACTTAGTAAGGTTTTGAATTAAGTGGGAGAAAATTGATAAGGAAAAAATTCAATCATCTTTTAACTAGTGAAATAACCAATTTTTGGTAAGTAATAAGATTAAATAAAGAAAAGTGTTTACTTTATTTTAGATCGTGATTACACACCTAAAATAATTAGGTTTCTCGGACTTAATTATTTTGAGAAATGATTAAGAAAATCCAAAGTTGTTTGGATATGGAAATGTAGGGTTATGTGATTTGGAATAAGACTAGTTAATGTAATAAGAGATAATTACATAAGTTGTAAATAAAATGCTCAAATTAAGGATAAGGTTAGATATTTAAGACTTTCCATTTGAGATAAGTCTTGACAAATATCTTAATTAACGTTTAGTCATTAAAATCAAATCTGGCATTTGATTAAAGATAAGACATGTTCATTTTGCTTAAAATGACTACAAGTCTTATAACGAAAATTCTTTGGGATAAAGAATTAAATGACTAGAACGACGAGGCTCACAAGATAGAAACCCTTTTGGGAAAGGTTATTCTATCAAGTGTCGTTATAACTACGAAACTAAGTTAATTTCCTATCCTATGATTGGAATAGAATTTTCTCGTGTTGACGACAAAATTATCCCACGTTGCTATAGATCATAAGATAAAAGGATACGAAATGTTCGAGATTAACAAAACATTATTTTTCAAATGTGAAAGAAATTTGGAAATAATAAGTTAATGTCTGGACATTCGGAACATTAAAAGGATGCAATTGTTTTATGCAACCTCGTTCCAATTTAGTATGTTTTATCCATGAATGAGTAAAATCATTCTAAATACCATTACCGGTCGCTGCATGGGAATGAATGTGCGAAAGAAAGGTAAATGTGAGTTGGAAAGGTAACTATCAACTTAAAATGAGATTCTCTTATTTTAAGTGATATAGAAGAGGAAATTGTAAGCGAGTTACAACCTTACTCACATGTATTCATGGGAGATGAATATTGGTTGACCCAATTTTTGAGATCACTCCTTGGATTTAAAAGTCATGGGTGAATCTTGATAAAATTCCCGTCTGAGAGATCCTTAGACTTGATGGTCGCATAGGCGTAGGCTTGGAGCTTATTGAGCATCCGTTTTGATTCAGTAGGAACCAGATTTCTTTACCGGCTGTAGTATGACTGTTTTGGATGGATGTAAAATATTGCAAAGGGCGTATGCGATCTATATAGGAATTTGTTCCCAATAGTTGGTTGATAATAACTGGGCCTGATGATTTGCTTAAAGTGAAAATGTATGGCCATACTGCGAATATCTGGTATTCGGTATACTTTTTGAAGCTAAAATCATATAACAGTTATGCTCTGTCTTGATGAGTGACTTATCCTTGCATCAAATAGAACCTATCTTAAGAACAAATGGGACACAGATGAAAGTGCGAAATGAATCGCATGAAAGGGAATATTTCTTTTCTTTACTCGAGTTAAAGAAAACTGTCATAAGTTGATGATGGATGTTTTTGAGAAAACAATACCTCAAAGGTTTCTTATAGGGACGTTTCTTGGGTTGCTAGCATACAAGAACGTAATTATAGTTATTCCCGTTTTACGAGAAGTGCACAAGTGGGAGTGTTGAAATTGTGTGAACTTCCGTAAAACCGACTAATTATATGTCTTCGGATCTTTGAGCCCGTAGGGTCATACACAATAGAACAATTATAATGTTCGACCATAATGATACGAGATAATATGAATTATCACGCAATTTAATTAAATGAGTTAATTAAATTATTTATTTATTTTAATTAAAGGTAGTTTAATTAAATAAGTAAATAAACCACGAATAATCAAATATTTGTTTGTCGTTAATTAATTAAAAGTAGTTTAATTAATTAGATAAATGAATTATTTATTTGTTATATTAATTAAAGTTAGTTTAATTAGTTAAATAAATGAATATGAATTAAATGGATTTTAATTAGTTAAAAGTCCAATTAATTAAAAGGGTTTAATTGATTAAATGAGGAAAGCCTGACCCAATCCACCTGAGCCCGTTGGCCCGAATCTAGAATGTTCTAGGGGGGGGACGAATTTGGGGGGAGGGTTTTAGGGATTTTAGTTTCCTAATTTGATTAGAAGACTTCCCTATAAATACTAGGCTTAAATCCCTCATTATTAATTCATTCAAGAAATCCCTAAAAACACACACAAAGGTGAAAATCCCTTTTCCCTTTGTGTTGGTCGAAATTCACAAACCCAAAACACCAAAACCCCAAAATTGTTTTAGGTTTAATTATTTAGGTTTTTAGTTAAAACCTAAATTAGTTTTGGCAAAGGTTTCCTTTCCCTTTGCTCTTGTGGGTTTCGAATTCTCCTCCTCACAAGAGGGAATTCGAATTCGACCACCCTACTAGAGGGTGTCGAATTCTACTAGGTAGAATTGGAGGGATTGTTCGTGGTTGCGGTTCGTAAGCTTGAAGGTGCCTAGCAGTCCTTGGTTGGAGCATTGTTCGTGTACGCACTCTTGGAGGGTTTCTATTCTTGGAACCTTGTTTCTCAAGCATTCATCATCATGATGAAAAGTTTCTTTTACCGCAATGAGGTTAGTTTGTATTTATTTAAAGTTATCTATATTGCAAACATGAGATCTTGGGTACGGACTTAGCTTTATCAATTATGACATGCTACTTCCGACTTTTAAAAGAATGGTCATTGAATAATTGTGCCCAACAATTATTTATTTTAACAAATGTTAATTATTCAAAAGTTTTAAAATTGTCATCTTAAACCTTGAAATTTGAACAATTAAATTTATATCCTTTAAAATGATGAACATTCAATTTTCAATATAAACTAGTTATATCCGAATCCTATAATTGATAATCTAGAGATGCTAAGAATCCCAACACGGCCGTACACTTAAATCAGTTCTTTTCATCGAGTGGCCGCGTGATATCTTATCCAACAAATTTGGCGAGCAAATCCTATATTGACTACATACGACTTTCCATGTTTCAGCTCATACCCAAAACAGCCATACTACCGCCGGTTAAGGTAAACAGGTTCAGACTAAATAAAAGTATGAACTTACGCACTTCCAGTACACGCCTATGCATCTCAAGTCTAAGGATACATGAACATGACCACTTCTCAAGACGCATCTATATCATAGATCCACGTGATGTCTTGAGGAGCGGGTCTTCCCAATATTCAACTCTCATCTTTGAATACTTGTGAAATGATCTATCCACCCATAGTTCATCTCTCACAATTACCTTTGTCATCTTACTCCCGTAACAATGAACGGTAATGGGTTTATTTAGAAAACTACACATTGCAGCCTCATGGATATGTTTAAACATGCAAACATGGAACTCAGAAACGCGAGAATGAAAATGAATTTGTTCAATTCAAAAATCCTAAGCATTTCTGATCGGTTCCGATATCTAAATTTTCCACAGGATGATAATTAGTAAAACCTTTCCTACTTTCATGCCTTTTGACTGTAGGATACTTTTACTAATTTCCTCAACTATGTTGACCTTTCAGAACATTTTCACAAACTCAATTATGTGTCATGACCCCTCTTTGAGTCGTCTACCCAAAAGGACGTCGGAATATTCTTTATCTTAATACCAATAAATCCAAAATATCTTTACACAAAAGATATAGCTAGATTACAAGAAGTACAACTTCCTTGTCTTATGAAAATCTTCCATTTTCATCTTGGTATTATATGGCTCAGAAATCTAATCTCATATCTAGATTTTCTCTTTCAAGTTTCCATTTTAACACTCACTAGTGTCACAAGATTTTCCACAAAATCTTGCTAATCTCGTCTAACTCGAGATTCATTTAGTTTAACCTTTAATAATTGAAGATTCTCTAGTAGAATCTCTAATTAGTTAAGTACCGCCTTTCAAGCTAGTTTCATTTTATGATTCACCATTTCCATATCTTACTTGCAACTACAAGTCTTAATTTTGGAAATGTCACAAATCCACTTGCCAAACTAAACACACAAGTATGTTATATCCAAAAGGATTCATTTCCAGAAATATCCTTTATCATATAACCCACTAAGAACGCCATATTCGTAAACATCTTTCTTAAGATATTTCTATACCGCATAAACGTCCTCGCAACGGTAATTCAATATCTTATTATCCTAAGACTTGTTCATTTTTGATGAATCAAGAACTTGTCAAATCTTAGTGTACGTTTACAAAAAATCCACATGATTTTCCCTAGGAAAATTCATTTATTCCTTGATTGCCCAGCAACTAAGGTTCAAGAATGATGAATCCGCTAGAACTAACCATCTTTGGTGGATAGCACTCATTTAGCATTTATAATTATATATGGATCTAGTTTCCAATATAATTTCCGAACGAGAACCAAAATCCATCGGTTCTTAGAAATGCTTAAGTGTTTTTCACGTTCTTTCCTTCTAGTTTATACTCTTAAGTATCGCAACGTGTTATTTGGATAAAATCTTTAATGAAGGTTATGATTCGTAATTTTCTTAGCATCTCGCAAGATCTAAGAACCTCCCACTTACGTCAAGAATTCAACCAATTCTTGATTTTCTTTGAACAAGAAAATCCTTTCCCATTTGATCTAAGAATTCTAATAATCCTTGATTTTAGTAAGTGCATGATTTCACTCATCATGAGATATATCTCTACTTAGATCAATTATTCAAGTAATCCTTGATCCTTAAATAAGGAAAATTTTGCTCCTACTTAATCTAAGAATTCTATCAACTCTTGATTTTAGCAAGTGCATGACTTTACTTATTATGAGATATTGATCAAGACTTCCTCTTGCCTTTACGAATCTCAGATAATGGATATATTACAACATCCTTTAAGATAAGACGTCTTTGATCAAAACGTCTTATAACCTTCAAGAATCATTTAGTGGATCTCAAAAGATAAGAAATGGTATTTCAGATAATATCAAGTTACATATAATGTATCTTGAATTAATAATCACTTCCTTGAAGTATTATTATAAAATCTAAAATATTAAATATATAAATTATCGTAATGACAACAATTTCAAGAAATGCTCAAGATATAATATCAAAAGATATAAATTTTATTCATAATAAAAAAATGATTCAAAAATGAACCAAAATATCCAAAAGCATCCATAAACCAAAAATTAAATCTTGACTAAAGCAAGAAATGAAATTGTTTAAACAAGACTTAAAAGAAAGACTCAACATTCATTTCTAAATTGCTCTTCCAAACTTCGAGCTTGAATCTTGAGTCTTGTGCTCATTACCTCCTCTTCCTTAACCTGAGAAAGACATTTCAAATAAATGCTTAGATTGATACTTCGTATCAATAGCTTAAGGAAAAAGAATAACTTATATAAAGATACCTTGCTTGGTATCGCTTGCCCCCTTGCCCTTCTTAATTTCAGCAAGATAATCGGGGCAATTGCGTTTCCAATGACCTATTTTCCCACAATGAAAACAGGCTGCATCTTTAGCAGGGCTCTCTTTCTTCTTCTTTTGAGGCAAGGGGTTCTTTGGGGCAGCTGACTTGCCTTTCTTACCACCTCTCCACTTCTTCTTCTTGACACCTCCCCCAGCAACATACAACACAGCAGGAGCCTTGGGCATGGCTTCCTCAACTGTTTTCAACATTTGATGCAGCTAGCTCAGAAATACTCTTCTTCCACCCTTGCATATTGTAATTCATTACAAATTGGTCATAGTCCTTGGTGAGTGAATTCAAAATGAGATTCACCGCAAGGTCTTGACGAATGGGAGATTCGAGTCGCTGCAAGTTGTCTATGTAGCTTTTCATCTTAAGGACATAGTTGCTCACAGGTTGACCTATTTCCATCTTGCATGCATGTAATGCATGGACAGTCTGGAATAGTTCTTGTTGAGCTTGTTTCTCGAACATGCTCTTGAGCTCCTTAACGATGCTATAAGCATCCAAGTTTTCCATGTCCCTCTGAAGTTGAGGGTTCATGCTAGACAACATGAGACATGCTATCTCACTCTGCTCATCGTACTTTTTCTCATAAGCAGCACGATATTCAGCAGTGCTGTCATGATCACTTGGAGCTTCAGGTAGAGGTTCATCAAGAATATGCAACTTCTTCTCATATTGCGATACCATTCATTGAAGTTGTTGCCATCTAGCTTATCTTTGTCGAGCAAAGACTTAAGTAAAGCAGCCTTAATGGAATTTTAAGTTGACGATGCCATCTAAAAATAAGGTTCATAATTTAGATACTTATAGATTAACTAAGAGTAACTACCCACAGATTTTAATTCACTAACTTGTGTTAGAATCCTTACTACTAGTTAAATAGGAACTTCACCGGAATCACTATTGTGTATCTAGGCAACTTTTCCAGGACAACCACAGCTAATGATTCCATATACGGCCGATAACTATCAATCGTATCATTTGACTCCTAATGAGACTTTGATTACTAATGATCCTAATTAAGGCATGTTTAGTCTCATCCTTGCCGACTAGTACCGGACAACTTATCCCGGCAACCTAGCAAAATCCGCCTACAAGGACGCTTGTAGCACCCGTATCGGGCAACTTATCCCGACAACCGGTAATACTACCTCGTTTTTCCACACTATGGCTTAGGCAACTTTTCCAGGGCAACAGGGAATGTGTACTTCACAAGTGCATCTCTCATAGGATGGCAGGATTTAAAGTATAAGGGTAGGGGTTTTAAACTAGTGCAAAGTAGTTTAAACTAATCCTAATCCGCATGCATTCAGAAAAGAATTAAGGCACCTATTCATGCTAAACTCCATCTAACATATAAAGTTTTACGAAAGAGTGTTTGTGAAGCATAAGGTCACTACCTAAGCATCTTAAAAAGGCATAAAACTATTCACAAACAATGCATGCAATTTAAACTTCTTTTAATTTCATTCTAATTCGTAAAACTTAATTTATGAGTTTAATTTATATTTCTCAAAATATAATTATTCATAAAAACTCATTTTAATTTTAAAACAGCTTTTAAAAACTATGTGTGTAAAAACTCTTTGAGGCCATCAACCAAAAACATATAAACACATATAACGGATTTACAATTCCCATGTCATGGTTTTAAAAATCAAAAATTTAAAAACCAAAAATAAAACCAAGTAACAACTTCTTTTATTAAAAAGATTCGTCATAAACTCCCACTTAATCCATGACATCCATTTTGTCAATTAAACGGAGTTTTAAGATTGGTCATATGTTTTCTCCAAAACTTTCAAAAATTTTGAGTATACGTTTTCCAATGCGAATTACTCATTTAAAACGTGATTTATAAAATCCTTAATTTTCTCAAAAATAAGTTTATTATACTCAAAGAATTTATTTTAAAATTTCAAAACAATTTTAAAACGACCAATCCTTTTGACGCAATCAATTTGACATGGATCAACACAAGGTTGTGCAAATCATAATATCTACATATTAAAACATTTAGTGACTAGGTCCATTAACATGGAGGGTCTTATAAAAGTCACATGGTCGATTCAACCCACTACGTATTAACATATGGGTTTAATTAACCACACAATTTATATCAACTAATAAATTGTGATCTATTAGCCACTATACCCATGCATGATCTGAGCTCTGATACCACTGTTGGGATTTTATTAATCTAATACAACTAGTTTATACATAAAAGGATGTTCATCTAACTCGAAGGTTCATAAAATAATTTTCTAGAACAAAAGGGTACAAAAGTGTAAATAATTAAAACATTTAATTATTAAAACTCGTTTGTTTAAAATAAAATTAATTTTGAAAACCAAAACATTAATCAAATTAATTATATGAACATCTTGAATTAATCTAATTAATTAAATTAATCAAGTAGAATAATTAATCAATATTAATTAGTTTTACAATTAATTTAATTAATCTAATTAATTATAATTGCGGAAGCGTATTAATAAAACAACTAAACAACTTTTAATTCCCTTTCCAAGATCCCATGCATGTGAATATAGCAAACTACAAATAAATAAATGGAAGAAAAACTAACCCTTTTAGTAGTCTCCAACGAAGTTATTCTCGCGGAGAATAACCCTACACCGTCTTCACTTGCCACGAATTAGAGTCCAAGTGTAGAACTCCTCAAGTGGTACACACACACGAACAAATCACCAATGCTAGCTAGGTGCTAGCCACAACTTGATTTGAATATGAATATTCAAATATATGAAAATATAACTAGAAAAGCTTAGTCAAATTTCTCCACCAATTGGGATGAATTTCGACCAAGGCTTCAAGGGAAGAAGAGAAAATTAGCTTTGCAAAAGGGGTTTTGGGTCTCTATTTAAAGGGATAGAAAACCCTTGGAAACTTTACAAGTTCCAATGTAGGACAAAGTGGAGTTTCCTAAAATCCCTTTTCCTCAACCCCCCCTTTGCGTCGACCGGTCCTAGGGCCCCCATGGGTCAACTTTGTTTGGCCCATGGTCAAACGGATTGGTCCATGGTGCTTTAGTGCCCGACCCGGTTTTGACCCGTTTCGCGGTTTCGACCCGTTCGTTATTTCCAAATCTATTTTTGGAAAGTTTCGTCATATTTACATTTCCTTCATATACTTTCAAGTTCAACTAGCATTTCAATGTTCTTCGCGTACGACCCATCATGGATCATATATAAATGGCCATATACAATTCGTTGAGATATTTCCATTATTTCAACACTCCCACTTGGGAATCTCTCCAACGAATTCAAATATAACGACATCGAACGTTCGTCTAGCAACACGACGATGCCCCCAGATATATATGACTATATGTCTTCGTGACAACTATCAGCTCCTTGATTGTTGTGTATTAAAACTAACCTTTTAATCATATTAACATTATTTATCTTGGTCAAAGGTTTATATATCCCTATATGCTTCCGATATCACATCAAACCATGAGACGTGGAATCCCTTTTATACTCATATAGTTTGATTCAGTTCCTCGATCTATGAATTGAAGTGATTACTATCCAAGAGCCATTCACTAAAAACGAATTCTAGTAATGCTCTGGGGTACGGCTGTAACACCCCACAAGGCGGAATACAGGGATGTCACATTTTAGTACAGCATGACGTGGAAATAACATAGAGCAACTATATGGATACGTACTTAGTTAAGTACCAACACGACAAAAACAATAGATAAAACATCAAAATGCATTACAAATAGTCATATATCTGTTTACAATGCAACTAATTGTTTTATCAACAATCTTCCCCATTCGGGGGTAAGCGGATCCTTGATCAACGCAATAGTCATATCAAGAACGCGCTACAAAATGCGCATATTCCTGATCCTAGCTAACAAAAGATGCGCTGCGCTCTTGATCCAGGCTCCTGCTACATCAATCTCTAGCCCTGATGTCCTCGATTCACTTGATCACCTGAAAAGTGTACTAAAAGTCAGCGAAAAGCTGATGAGTTCGCAGGTTTGACTAAATAAGAAAACACCTTTGTGTCGATGCAAACCAGTCGTACAATACAGGTAAGGCTATAGAGATCACATACAGTAAGCGGCACATACAATGGCACAAGTCAATCCAAACATAAAATATGATCACAGTCTATCTCATCAATTAGTCACAATAGCAAATAAGAACAGGCAACGACAATCAATAACAATACAAAACGTCACTGAACCTCTGTACTCAGGTCCTTGTAAGGACGTACAGGATGACATTATACCTCTGCACAAGGGTCCTCATCAGGACATGCAGGTTGACAGAATTACCTCTCCACTCGGGTCCTTGCCAGGACGTACAGGATGACTATATACCTCTGCACTCAATCCTTGCCAGGATGTGCAGGTAGAACGTCTTACCTCTGCGCATAGGTCCTTGCCAGGACGCACAGGATGACACAAGCTAGGGTGCCGGGGATCGCCCGTATGGCACTCACCTAAGCATCGCTACTTACTTACGTATATTGTACTAAAAGCAACCGACACGGCTGAGTACACTTTTCACCCCTAAAACATGATAAAAGTGGGGCTACGAACTCACCTGTGGTATAAGCAAAGTACAAACGAAGTAAAGACGGCAACAAGTAGTCACGAAAGTCCACGACGTCAGAACTAATCAGCTGTCCAACCAAACTAAAACATGTGTCACCATCAGAAACGATTCGGTCAAGGAAATCAATCCTACACTAGTGTCCTAGAAATGCCAGTCAATCCCATTTGATAAAAAGTCCGTTCATTAAGTCTTTTACGAAAGATTTCATAAATCTCATAATGTGTTGCTTTTAAACTGTTTAAAACACGTATGTCTCCATTTTATCTCATTAAGTCCTTGGTTAACTTTTTCAAAGTCTTGGTATAATTTCAAAGTCCGTTTTTGTCCAAAGTTAAGTTACTTTAAGTCCGGATACTTTCGATGACAACAAACAACTTAGAAATGAACATACGATACGAATACGCGATAACCGACAACGAACACGCGAAACGAAGTCCAACCGACAAAACGACGAGTCAACCCAACTTGACCTGGGTCAAACCCAGGTTTGACCAGGTTTGACCCCCAAGCCCGTGCCACAAAACGACAAACACAACCCAAAACCCTAACTAGGCCCGTGCTAGCGCGGGTTTAGGAAAAAGACAAGCAAAACCTTAGCTAGGTCAACCAGGGCGCGGGTTTAGAACTGTTCAGCCCTTGGCACGGGTTTAGCCAGCCCTGGGCTAGGTCAACACGGGCTTAGACCCAGAACAGTGGCGCGGGTTTAGACCCAAGGCCGCGAAAACCCTAAACTTCTAAGACCGTGCTACTCAGTGCGGGTTTACCCAAACCCGCGGAAAACCTGACCCAAAAACGAGCAAATGGTGAACGAAAACACTAGGAACACATTGAACTTGATGATGGAAAGAAGTCTGGACTCATAGGATTCGAAGACAATACGTTTACAAGCCAAAAAGTGGGGCGCGGGTTTAGCCTTTACTCCAAAACAGCGCTGGTTTAGAAAACAATTATAGATCGATCGATTTTCAAGCTAAACCAACAAATTGACACTTGGAAAACATTCACAACTGATAGATGATGAAAACCCAAGAAGATTGACACCTCAAACGACTCGTAACTCTCGAAATCCAGCATTTCACAACCATTTAAAGTTTAAATACGGGTTTAATTTAAAAACGAGATTTCTTGGCATTTCTAAGGATTCACGACAATCCGAAAACATGGAAATACTCACCGTATGATGAGGAACAACTTTCGTGTAGAAAACTTTTGACGGTTTTAGAGAGAGAAAGTAGAGAGAGAAACCTAGAGAGAGAAAGAGTGTGTGTGTGTAAAATGACTTGTTCTTGCAAGATGAAAGGTATTTATACCTTCAGACAAATACGCGAAAAATCCGACTTTTTCAGATAAAAACGTTTTTATTCAAAGTGACGTTAAAATATAATACGACTCGAAAAAAATGATTTTTATAAATTATAATTAAATAAATACGATACGAGACGGCAATACGACCTCATTCTAATCATTTTTGACACATTGGTGATGCTTATATATAGGGTGTACCATCGGCTAACCCACCACATCACCATCATATCCAAAATGATTAGTTTGTCTGTCGTATCGAAACAATAAACCAGATCTAACAGTTTTAAGCAACCATGGCATTTCTATCTAGACACTAGTAACCGGGTGAACACACGGAACTTGACGGCACTAACGGTCGTTAACACATTGAAAACACAGCATTCAATACATAAGACACATGCGTACAGGACTTAGCACGTATAATCTCACATTAATATACTAAAATCCGTACACGATTACACTAATCACGGAAGCTAAAACGGCAGATGTTACATTATTCCCCCGTTAAAGGAATTTCGTCCCGAAATTCAGGCACGCAAACTAACCTTGAAACAACTCGGGGTACTTAGCCTTCATCTGATCCTCGCGCTCCCACGTAAACTCAGGCCCTCTTCTTGACTGCCATCGGACCTTAACAATCGGAAAGAACGTGTTCTTCAATTTCTTAGTCTCTCGATCCAAAATCTCCAACGGCTTCTCAACAAATTTCAACTGCTTGTCTACCTCGATCTCATCCATAGGCACATGATGTGACGGATCCACCAAACACTTACGCAGATTCGACACGTGAAACACATCATGTAAACCACTTAGTTCTTGAGGAAGCTTCAACCGATAAGCCACACGGCCAATGCGCTCGGTTATCTCAAACGGACCAATATACCTTGGCGCTAGCTTCCCACGCTTGATGAACCTAACCACACCCTTCCACGGCGACACTTTTAGCAACACTGAATCACCAACCTCGAACTCTAGAGGCCTTCGCCTAACATCGGCGTAGCTCTTTTGTCTGTCTCGTGCTTTCATCAGATTCGCTTTTATCTGGGCTATCTTCTCAGTAGTCTCAACCACGATCTCTGGCCCAATAAGTTGGCTCTCACCGATCTCAGCCCAAGCAACAGGCGATCGGCACTTCCTTCCGTACAAAGCAATAAAAGGAGCCATCGAAATACTCGAGTGATAACTGTTATTGTAAGAAAACTCTATCAACGGGAGATGAAAATCCCAGTTACCACCGAACTCTAAAGCACAAGCTCGTAACATATCTTCCAATGTCTGAATCGTCCTTTCACTCTGGCCATCTGTTTGAGGATGAAACGCAGTGCTCATATCCAACCGCGTACCCAAGGCCTTCTGAAATGCTTTCCAAAAGTCGGACGTGAAACGACTATCTCTGTCAGAAATGATAGAAACCGGAACACCGTGCTTTGACACAACCTCCTTGATATAACGCCTCGCCATCACATCGAACTTATCAGTCTCACGCATAGCCAAGAAGTGCGCAGACTTCGTCAGTCGATCAACAATTACCCAAATGGTGTCATTACCACTACTCGTCCTCGGCAACTTAATGATAAAGTCCATAGTGATCATCTCCCATTTCCACTCTGGCATAGCAGGCTGTTCCAACAACCCAGAAGGCTTCCTGTGCTCCGCTTTCACCTGGAGACATGTTAGACACTTACTCACATACTCGGCCACATCTCTCTTCATACCAGGCCACCAATAAAGATCTCGCAAATCTAAATACATCTTGTCTGAGCCCGGATGCACAGAATAATTAGACCTGTGAGCTTCGTCCAATAACATCGTTCGCATGCCACCAAACAACGGTACCCAAATACGGTCCACAAAATACAAACCACCGTCATCTTTTCGCTCAAACTGCTCTTCCAAGATATTCAACTCTTCTTTCGCCACATTCTCGGGCAACATGGCTCCAGCCTGAGCCTCAATGATCATGGCCCGAATATCACGTCGAACCACTAAACTCATCGCTCGAGCTCTACGCGGTTTAACTCTTTCCTTCCTACTTAAGGCATCGGCAACCACATTCGCCTTACCAGGATGATAGCGAATCTCACAATCATAATCACTAAGCAACTCGATCCATCTCCTCTGTCTCATATTCAGCTCGCTCTGGGTAAAGATATGTTGAAGACTCTTATGATCTGTATAAATCACACTCTTCGTCCCATAGAGATAATGCCTCCAACACTTCAAAGCAAACACTACAGCTCCTAACTCCAAATCATGAGTAGGATAGTTCTTCTCGTGAACATACATATATATATATGTATATATGTGCCGATCCATGAATGTATATGTATATAAACTTCTAAAAAACGATTTATTAACGCATATGGTTTGAGTTGGATATCTTTTAAATCAATCTATTTTATACGCGTGAATTGATCTAAGAATTGGTGTTTTTGTACATGGATATTGATGCATTTTTGAATTCATATAAGTATATATATATATAGATGCCGAATCTATATATATATATGTGATTGTTCTCATCTCAATTTATTATGGTTTAATTGGTATAAGATTTTGCGTTGAATATATATATACATATATGCACAGCCGATTGGTATATATGTATTTATATATATATATGCGAATCATGTATGTATGTGTATATGTTCATTTCATTGTTTGGTTCATGTAATTTTTGTGTTAAATTTATATCTTGAAACTAACTTCAATGACCAATAAACTTTGAGGTACAATGGATTGACGAGTGGTGTATGTGATTTGGTTGAAATCGACATTAGTTGAGATTAACCTTATTGTGTATCCATTATGTTGATCTTGGTTCTTCAATAATCTTTGGGATGTTGGTTGTTGGTTTTGGGATAGGATCTTAGCATGAGATTTTACGAATTGAATGTGAGGGTTATTTCATGAGTTAATCTTGACTTGATCAAAGTTGGGTTTGACCTTGAGCAACGATTAAGCTTGACTTGGGGAGATTGAATTCATGAGGTGGATTAATCTTCCTATGTTAAGTTTGTCCTTGCTTGGTTGAATCCAACCTCTGTGGTCTTGTTAAGATTAATATGATGACCTTCTATTGGTCAAGGTCGACTTGTGTTGACCTTGATTAGTGGGGTTGGTCATCCATGAATGCTTTTGTCAAAATAAAAGTCTTGTTTTCTAAGGGGAGGTTCTGCCCAAATTTCATTAAAGGTTTTAAAGATGTCTTAAGGATTTTTATACGAGTTTGTCGAATGGATCATTTATAAGTCATGTGTGTGTGCTAGGTGTCCTCTAAACGAATCAAGACCTTCTACGAGTAATTTAACCTGTTTGCGCATTTCGAGGTAAGATACACTATTTTGTCACCTGGGGAAACGACAAAACCTATTTTACTTCCTTTTAGTATCTCGTTTAACTTTGGGGTATTCGGGATCATAAGGGAGGGTATGGGGCTTATGAATCATGATGTTAATGCTTGTGACAATTAGTGTGCTATGATATGCTTATGATGTGATGTTATGACGATTATGCTTGTAATGTGATATGATATGCTTATGATGTGATGATATGATGATTTCATGGCTTGTACACATAGTACACTAGACTTTATAAGTTGCCATGACACGTGCACGTTTAAGGGCCCAAACGTATTGATGTGATGAGTGTTTAGGTTATGTGAACACCTAAACTATACAAAATGCTCGAGCTAATTTGATGAGTAAAGTGTTAAGCTTAACCCGTATTAGCCTTTTGTGGGCTAGTGCGTGATGAGGTCACTTGAGTTGCTCCTTGTGACATGGACGACGAGTTTGAGTATTCCGGGTAGGTCTAGTCCCGCCACCAATGTCATTTGAACATACGGTATACTCCTGGATCGGCGTTGCCTTTCCTTAACGATGATGATGGACCGCCGAAAGGTTTCTCCATCGA
Source organism: Asclepias incarnata (assembly GCA_025447715.1). Taxonomy (NCBI): domain Eukaryota; kingdom Viridiplantae; phylum Streptophyta; class Magnoliopsida; order Gentianales; family Apocynaceae; genus Asclepias; species Asclepias incarnata. Next base: position 16,705 of record JAOEHQ010006493.1, read on the forward strand.
AATCGGGTGTGAGGTTTTCCCTTTGGTCTTATGACCGCCTACACACAACCTACACCTTCAGATGTGATGATCGGTGACTTATGTTACCATTGATGATATGCTAATGACCTGATGATATGATATGGTTAGGCACTTTAGGTGATGACCTAATGGTGTAATATGCATGTAATGATCTATCGTTTAATGAGATACTTGAATTGCTTTCGTTTAATGAGTTTTGATGTGATGAAATGGATAAATGTTTTATGAACTATGTGTTATCTTACTTAGCTATATTCTTATAGCTAACACTTGTTTCTTTAAAATGTGTTGTTTCCTCAGGGTAAGCAGTGAGGATTTAGCGTGATGAAAGTGAGGCACTTGGGTAGACGAGACGAGTTGATGATGCTTTAGTTACCCCTAAATGCTTTACAAAATTATAGACAATTTATGTTTACTTATTGAGACGTTTTGTAATGACTTGATGGGTTGGCATTTGTGTTGGTGCCAACACTGGTTATTGGATTATTTAATTTGATGCGATGATATGACTACGTAACACCAATTTGAAATGATTTTTGTTTAAGTCTTCCGCTGTTATGACGCCGTTTGGCAAAATTTTTGGAAATCCGTATTTTTAAAAGTTGGGTGTTACAGCTGGTCTTCCAATGCCATAAAACACATATCCCTTATTTCCTCGTCATCATCAGATGAGTTATCAGAATTCTCCCATTTTTCATTGGTAGCCATCATGCACTCATTTTTCTTTTGGGATTCCAGAGACATGAGGGCTATCTGAGCCTTAAGCTTTTTATATTT
>JAOEHQ010006504.1:0-17499 GCA_025447715.1 Asclepias incarnata
TTAAATGTAAATAAACACTATTTATCTAAAAATTTGACAAATAAGCATAAATCCTAGTTGTCATCTAAATGAAAGTGTCACATAGGAGCAAACATATCATCTCTTAGTTATATATAAAGATTTCTTTTATAATATAAAAAAAGAAAACAATTTTTAATCATATATGTTGGTCAAGGACATAAAAATAAAAATGCCAAAAAAATATCCATATCTTAACTCGCTCTAAAAATAAATTCCTAGTTAACCCAAACACCCCAAAATAGATTTGGCCAATCAAAAAGCTATTTTTCTGGTAATCAACTCGTTAGTATACCTGGGCTTTTTATAAGTGACAGATTTCCACTGATCTCATTTTCAGACAAATCCAAGGTCCAAAGCTGAGAGGAGATGTTCTCAAACCACTCTGGTATTGTATCTCTAATGTTCGTATTTGAAAGACGTAATACTTCAAGATGTGTTTGCATTCGAAGCCAATTTGGGAATTGGGGTCCGATGTTGCAGTAGCTTGCATCAAAATACTTCAATTGGAAGGGAGGAATCCAATGAGGGCTGACATTCAACGTTATTGAATTATAATACAAACACAATTTGGTTAGATTATTGAGTTTGGTGAAGTGAATTTCAGATACAACCCCATCCAATGAGTTATTACAGACACTTAAGTATGTGAGGTTTGAAAGCTGACCAAGACTAGTTGGAATGCTCCCATTCAATTGATTATGAGAAAGATAAAGGATTTCAAGCATTGATAATTGACCAATGCTTTTAGGTATGCTCCCACTCAATTGATTTTCATAAAGAGAGAGGTTTTTAAGCATTGATAATTGACCAATGCTTCCAGGTATGCTCCCACTCAATTGATTACGAGAAAGATGAAGGTATTCAAGCATTGATAATTGACAAATGCATTCAGGTATGCTCCCACTCAATTGATTGGAAGAAAGAGAGAGGAATCTTAGAGATGATAGGCCACCAAGTGAGGGAAGTATTGGACCAGACAGTTGATTAAATGAAAGTTTGATGAAAGAAAGAGAGCTCAAGGTTCCAATAGAATCAGGTATTTGGCCATGGAAGCTGTTGTTTTTAAGGTTTAGATGCACAAGGCTACTAAGGTTTGATAACCAGACAGGAATGGTGGAGTTGATACCATTGGAAGAAAGATCGAGTGAATTAAGAGACGTAAAATTGATGAATTTTATGAAAGAGATATTGATATCACACGAGGCCAAGTTCAGTGTAAGCAAAGAAGGTAACATGTTAACTGGATGGAACCAATCAATTAAACTATTGCCATTGAGATCAAGACATTGTAACCTTGAGAGATTTCCTAGATGAGGAGGGACTACACCACTAAAACCCGAGTTAGAGAGGTTAAGGTATTCCAAATACTTGAAAGACCCAAAGAATTCAGGAATATTTTGTCCTGAGAAATAGTTCATGCTGAGGTCCAAGTAACGCAAATGCTTCAAGTTGAGTAAGGAAGGACTTACCTTACCTTCGAGCCTGTTGCTTATGTCTAAATTATCGTCATCCATGAAAGACAACGGAGAAAGATCAAGTTTGACAACATGACCATTTCTCCTATCACACCCAACTCCCTGCCACTCACAACATTCTACTGCGGTCCATGTTGACAGCCGATTTGATTCGTCCGTGAGGCCTTGTCTGAATACCAGCAGAGCCTGTCGCTCCCTTTGGATACATGTAACATTTGAGGAAGCCGTGATCATGATGTTGCTGCTGCTTGTGCCATATGTTTGAAAGAACAGGAATAATGCAAAAATGAGAAGAAAAGTGGTTTCCATTTTGGAGTAATTAAGATAGAGTACACGTTGTATAATTTAGAAGCGGGGGAATGAGGCGCATATATAATACAAAGTCTTTCAAGAGATAGTGGTTGTTTGGTTCCATAACGTGTTGCTTTTATGATTGTCAGCCAACACTTTTTGACTGCAGTATTTTGCGAACCTTGTTTGTATTCATGAATTGCACAAAGTCATGATCAAGAAAATTTTTTTTATTAATGGTAGACTTGGAGTCAAGGGCCACACAAAGTCTTCAAGAGATAGTGGTTGTTTGGGTCCATAACGTGTTACTTTTATGATTGTCAGCCAACGCTTATTGACTGCAGTATTTTGCGAAACTTGTTTGTATTCATGAATTGCACAAAGTCATGATCAAGAATATTTTTTTTTATTAATGGTAGACTTGGAGTCAAGGGCCACACAAAGTCTTCAAGAGATAGTGGTTGTATGGGTCATAACGTGTTTACTTTTATGATTGTTATTGTCTTTTTAGAACTTTACGTCCATGACAATTTAAAACAAATCCTGGTTTATTTCTAAGGAGATGCTACCATTATGTCATAATGACTTCTATTGGATATATTGTTGACTTTTCGAGTCAACTTATGTAGACTTCCAGAGTTTTTATCTTGTTATTGTCTAGTTTCTTTGTATCACATATATCCTTTTGAGCTCTTCGGTTTATGTACTTTCTGAAGGTTTGTTAGATTTAATCCGATGATATTCTAGTTGGTCGGAATAGTTGTTATAGTTATTAGGTTCAGAGTATTTTGCAGATTGTGGAGGAACATAATATGGAGTCATCTAAAGCTTTGATTGGAATAATGGAATTAATGTATATGTTGATTGTGATGAGATTATATAAGATAGATATTATGTGTTGTGTCACACCCCGCCCGAGGTGGAATTTAGCGGAATGTGACTTTTTGAGATCACAATCACAAATTAAAACAAACGACCTCTAAACGAGACGTTTTCAAAATATTATTGATATAAGAAATAGGATCTTACATGAAGAGTAAATAAGTTCATAAAACTTATTCTAGAGATTCTAAAACATGATTAGTTAAAACAAGATGCTAGAACATCTTCATTCTTTTGTGAATGCATATGTGACTCTCAAAAAGCATGTCTCCTCTACATATACTCCAAGTATCTAAATCCCTGAGAATTCATTAAAATACGTCAACATAAAGTTGGTGAGTTCATAGGTTTTTGATAAAGATTTACGTGGACCACAAGACCTGAGTGACCATTGTTTACCACAATGTCATAAATAGTTTTAAAAAAACTGAGTTTCGTAACTGCCCTATGTATAAATGTTTTGATTTCCCCTTTTAAAATAATGGTCATACTCCAAATTGTAGTGCCTCCGCACTAAGATGTTTTCCGGGTTTCTATCCGTAAAAGATGATACATAGGCAACACGTAAAAGAGTTTGTACTTGTGTCCATAAAAGAGTATAATGATTTATAAATGGTATAATTCATCAGAATAGTATAAATGATTTATAAAAGAGTATATCACAACTTGTTATTCATAAAGACTGTGCACATGATTCCTTTTAGAGATTTCCATGGACCACAAGGATTCAGTGATAATGCAACACATACAATTATCATAAGAAGTTTAGTAGTTTCGTATGTTATGCCTTGAATACCGATGCCTTAACATATTGTTACCCCTTAAGTAGTGTTTCGCTCCAACACTATTGTTTCAAATATTATATGTCTGTTTCCCTAGTTAGCATGACTAACCCGGGCAGGGGTGTCAAACCCGATAGTACTATCCATAATATTTGCGCGTTGGTTTCACGGCTCAAGTTACCTAGGGGATTTAATGAGCGATTGTTACATAGGCATACACAAACTATTTGTCACTTGTGTCCAATATAAGAGTAACCCACAATAGTTCAGGAAGAAATCATGAAACCCACAGTAAGAATAGTATATCACAACAACATAGTAGTAAAACATGTTTTCCATAGAAAGATACAAATAGTTTTGTAAAATGACCAAGCATGTATTCTCATCCCAAAACAGTTCAAAAGAGTTAAAGTGGGACTATGAAGTCACCTTAGTAGGTAGGCTAATTACAATACCAGTTCAAGCCAATCTTATACGGAAGTACCCTAATTGTGTCCTAGACCAAAGAGATTACTTTTAATAACCAAACGATTTACTTAAACGAAGATGACTCTTTAAAGTTATTTTACCCGTGAGATTTGTCATATATGTTAACTTTATATAAATGTAGGTATTTGTATTTACTAAAAATGTATTATATTTAGATTATATAGAAAGTGTATGTAATTAGGGTAGTTTTTAAAATAATATGAAATTATAGGGTCTAAAGTGGAAAATATATATTTATCTATACAAGACTTTAGATGAAAGCAACTGATTTGAATAATACTTTTTTGGCATGCAGCTGGCAACTTCATTTCTTAGTAGCATGTTCCGTTTAATCATGCACCAGCAAGGTTGGATCAAGTGGTTAACATTTTTGCCTCTGGAGACAGAGGTCAAGGGTTCTATTCTCATGCCTTGCAAGGCCGGAGGTCATTTTCTATCATAGATAGAACCTGGAAGTAGCCTCTCTACACCGTCGTGGTAGGGGTAAGGCTGTCTACATCTCAACCTCCCCATACACTGTCGTGGTATTGGGACCCAAAACCCGTGGAAGACGGCATTGGGTGTTACTTTACTCTTTTTTTTTATGTTCCGTTTAATCATATGAGTTTAGTAACAGGTTTTTAGTTTTGAGAACTGATTTGTTATTTACCCATAATCCTTAAACCGAGTATATGGTTATCATTGGAAAAGAGATTCAAGATATACCTTCCTCAAGAATACAAGGTTTTCGTAATAACCCGAAACGAACTCGAGTGATCTTAGAATGGTCTCGAAACAACTCCAAGATCTTGTAATGGACGTGCCCCACTTAGCAACTTCTAGTTATCCTTGAGTAACATGAAAAGAGGGTGATGAAGCTTGAGTCTTTCCCAGCCGTGAATCCTCAAAGAAGAGAAGAGAGATATAATTGTTTGTTGGCTGTGATTTGAAATGAAAATATGAGGTCCCTATTTATAGCAAAAAGGTTGAGGTGTTTGTTGTGGTTCCAAAACCGTAGCATCCAAGGAAACAAAAGAGAGGCGTCAAGTTTTGTATGAAGATTGTGATGAAGGGTTTACGTGTTAGAAGCTTAAGGGTGAAGAATGGCAGCCTATGGGATGAAATTGCAAGGCTAAAAGATGAGAAGACATAGGTAGAAGCTAGTTGGTGATTAAGGTGCTTGTAAGCACCTTGTGTGCTTCTCTTTGGGGCAGGTTTTACCAAGGGAGGAAGGAAGGATTTTGTAGTCTTTTTACTTGTACCAACTTTGAAATTTGTCATGCTTTATAGTTGGTTCAGTATACTTGTAAGTTTGTTGTCTCTTTTTCTTTCCTTTGTGCCGATTTCACCAAGAAGACAATGAAGGAAGTTTATCTTTTGTTTGTTATTTGATTAATAAATTGTATACAAATCATATATCTAGTAAAGGTTTGAGTGTGGTTTGATTTGGGTATATAAAAATATACTTAAGTAATAGTAATAATACTAGTTTGTACAATTTCAGAATATAAGTATAAACGCTCAAAAAAATTGTTTCCAAAAAAGCTGATAAAAGTGAGTTTAAAGGGCCGGAAAACGAGCTCTTTAGGGGCTGATTAGATGTGCTTCTTGAGGAGGTAGTAAAAACCGAGATGATTAGTAACAATTTCAGTATTTGATCGGGTCTAGACATGATCTAGATGACACTTAAATTAAGTGTCTACATACTAAATGTAAGCCTATTGATAAAATGAGTTTAGAAATAATTAAACTTCTGATAAATCTGGTAAAATAGTCGAGAACCCATATCACTAAATATATACTAGCATGGTACCCGCGCAATGCGGCGACGGCGACGGCGACAGCGGTGTGGTGGTGGCGGTGATTGGTGGTGATGGCAGGGACTATTGGTAGCGGTGTCCAGTAGTGTAGGTTGATGTAAAATGTAATTGACGTAAAAGGTGGTTGTTTTAGAAGATAAGAGTTTAGGGTGTAAATAAAAGATAAGGGTTTAAGGTGTAAATTAGTTTATTAAGGGCAAATTGGGTAATTTCTTATAACTCCTTCCAAAAAGGAGGTTCATTAAGGGCAATTGGGTCATTTCGCATATCTTTTTTTCAACACTTTCCAAAAATAAGAGGGGTTAGAATTTTTATAAAGTAGTATAGATAATTATAATAATAATAATACAAAAATAAAACAAAAATAAAGGAGAAAGTGACATTGTGGTCCTAACTAAAATATATATAAAATCTAGGATTATACGAAAATACTCCTTAAAAGAGAGATGTCTATTTTTTTAAAAGATAAACTATCGTACTCCTACTCTTGAAGTAACTCGAATGCCTATGATAAAATCTAGGATTATACGAAAATACTCCTATTTCCCAAGACTTGAACACTGGTGGGAAAACTCAAGATACAAGTATCTTACCAATGGGTCACCAACCCCATTGGCAGGTGTCTTATTTTTTAAAAAAAATTTAAAACTTTTTGTATATGTTAAGTATTTTAGTTAATGGTATATTTTTGTTATTGATATATTTACTTTACTTATTCATTCCTATATTTAAATATTCAACCAATAAATAACATACACTAAATTTATATCAATGTTTTAGACAATTCAAAGTCAGAGTTAGCGGTAGGCAAAGTGGTCCGTCATCCCCTCTTGTGGGGTGTCTTAACTAAAATTTACAAATATTTAAAAATTAAGAAGTCATCTATCGCTGCACATTGTGCGGATACGATTTCTAGTATAAAAAAAAAGAGGGTAAATGGGTGGGAACTCTCTAGTCCCATGAACCGTTTTGGTACCCAGAGCGTATACCGCATAAAACTCATGTCCGGTGCAGCACCATCTTCACAAATGGATCACAAGATATAGTTTCTCCACTTGCCTTTGTCAAGTTTTGAACCTGTGACCTACAACCTTCATATGTGGGCCCATGTGATCACATGATGACGGTATTAGTTGATCTACGATCAATTGGTGTACGATTTATAGTATATATATATATATATATGGATTTGCTTTTAAAGAAAGGGTGGAGTTGAAACCGTCTTCTTCCTTGACTTCAATGTTTTCAAAACCGGATTTTTCGTCGAATCGGTCATCTCACCGCCCCCGGTCGGACCGGTTGAACCGGCTGGTTCGACCGGTTGGTTATATATATATATATATTGGTAAATTTTTAATAAAAATGCTACTAAACTTGTTTCAATCAACTCAAAAATAATATCAAATAGTAATATTCCAAAGAAAATATATGTTTTAATGTTCACAAACAACTAAAAATAACATTAATGTATACATATCATCATAAAATTACAAAAAAGTACAACTAAAAAAAAAAAAAACCAAAACCGGTTGAACCAGGAAGACCAGTCAAAAACCGATCGGTTCGCAATTTTCTTACGTTTGAGATCATCTCATATTTAATTATTTAATAGGTGTATTAACTATTAATTAAACTTATTATTTGAGAACTTATCATTTAAAAAAATACATTAAACTATGAATTTAAATTACACGTACCTATGCTATATTACCACCTAAGGAATTAATATTTATAGCAAATTGCCAGCGACTGTGACACTACGGTACCCGCGTAACACGAATGTGAATATCGTTGTAGCTGTATGGTATGTTAGGTGTAATTGACTGTTTTTTACTAATCGATGTAACAACCCTGTCCGGAATTATCACGGATTATATGTTTAAGGGTACAAAAATTTCACAAAAATTATGTCCATTCTTTGCTAACAAGGTTTTTTTATATATATTGAGTTATTTGTTTGAAATTTATGTCATATACCTAGTTATTATTATATTCAAGTACATATTTATTTACTCAAAACCAATTATAAATAACTCCGAAAACTTTTCACATCATGTTTACTGTTTAGTAGTCAAACCGATTAAATTAGCCGGTCTAACCAATCTGATTGATTCGACCGGTTCCAAAAACTTTTCTGGTTTAATCAAGAGGTTGGTAGAATGCATAACAAATTATTTGTTTTTCTTTCTGTTTTGTATAGAGACTCCCAGTGCAGTTAGGTAGGCTACACAATATTGGTTATGTAAAAGGTGCTAGTTCAGGGAAGAACCCTGATTCGGTTCCACCTGGTGATTGAATTTAAGTCAAGGAAGGAGACGATTTCAGCTCCACAGAATAACAGGAAGAAAGAACAGCATAGACCCTACTATACTCCCCTTGCTACTCTGTTCAATCCAATCCAATCCAATCCCATTCCATTCCATCAGGTTTCATTCCATTCCATTCCTTTTTTTCTTATTCCCATCAATCATTCCCAAACACACAGTCAGTCGTATAGAATAATGAAATTCAGGGCTTTTTTTTTGTAACTATAATAAAATCTTGATCTACTAACAAAAAACTTCAATCTCACTTAAAAATGCATTTGAAACACCAATATTCATCCTTACTCCTACAAAAAATCCCCAACCCAACAATCCCTTCAATAATAAACACAAATCCAGTTGTTGAAACCCCCCAAAAATCAAACCTTTTAAAAGAATCAGATGTTTTAAAAAGATTACATAATGAAAATGACATTAATTTATCTCTTAACTATTTCAATTCAATATCATATTCCAAATGCTTTAAACATACACCTCTTACTTACCAAACAATCATTGAAAAACTATCCCAAAAAAACGACTTAGATGGAGTTCAGTACTTCTTACACCAGATGAAACTTGATAACATTTGTTGTTCTGAGGATTTATTCATTAGTGTTATTAGTTCTTATAAGAGAGCCGGTTTAGCTGACCAAGCATTGAAAACGTTTTACCGGATTCAAGATTTTGGGTGTAAACCGAGTGTTAAGATATATAATTGTTTGTTGGATGCTTTGTTGAATGAAAATAAGTTTCATATGATTAATCCGGTTTACAGTAATATGAAAAGGGATGGGATGGAACCTGATAAGTATACTTATAATATTTTGTTGAAAGCGTTGTGTAAAAATGATCGGATTGATGGTGCACGTAAGGTGCTTGTTGAAATGTCAAAGAAAGGTTGTGAACCTGACGAAGTTAGTTACACGACGATAGTGTCATCGTTGTGTAGGGTTGGGAAGGTGAAGGAAGCGAAGGAGGTTGTTGAGAGTGTTGTTGTGGAAGGTTTTGGTATGGTTTCGGTTTATAATGCTTTGATTGTGGGAGTGTGTAGAGATGGGGATTTTAATGAGGCATTTCGATTATTGGAAAAGATGGTTGAACCGAATGTTGTTACGTTTACTACGGTTATTAATATGTTGTCGGGTCTTGGTGAAGTTGAACTATCGTTGGCTATCTTTGCTAAGATGTTGTTGAGACAATGTTGCCCGAACGTATTCACTTTTGCTTCTTTGATAAAGGGTTTTTGTGCAAAAGGAAGAATGAAAGAAGCATACGAAGTTTATGAAAAAATGACCCGGGAAGGTGTTTTGCCAAATGTCGTCACTTATAACATACTGATACACGGGTTTTGTTCAATTGGGAATATGCAGAAAGCGGTTTCTTGTTTTCAAGAAATGGGAAGAAGATCATGTTTTCCAAATGTAACGACATATGGGACCTTGATCAATGGCTATGCAAAGTCTGGTGACTTCGCAGGTGCATCAGAGACATGGAACAAAATGATAATGCAAGAATGTCACCCGAACGTTGTGGTGTACACATCCATGGTGGATGTACTTTCTCGTAATTTCATGTTTGATGAAGCATTTGACCTTATTGAGAACATGAATTGCCCACCAAATGCAGCAACTTACAATTCACTCATCAAAGGTCTTTGTGTTGACGGAAAGGTAGATTTGGCAATGAAGTTATTTCATCAAATGGGAAACTTGGCTAATTCGACAACATACAATGAGCTATTGATGGGGTTTTCTAAAGTGAATGACTTCACATCTGCGCTCAAGCTTGTACTTGAGATGGAAAAAAGTGGAATCGGGCTTAACTTGGCCACGTACAACACAGTCATTAACATGTTTTGTAATAATAGTATGGTTAATGAGGCTTTTATGTTTATGGCAAAGATGATAGTGAAAGGGGTGAAACCGGATGTGATCACTTTCAACATAATGATCAACGGGTTTTGCAAGTGTGATAAGGTTGAACTTGCGGGTCAATTTGTGGAAGTCATGACCCGAGAGGGTTTACGGGCTGATATGGTTACATACACGAGTCTTGTGTACGGGATGTGCAAGTCTGGTGGTGTGGAAATAGGCGAGGAATGGGTTCAGAGAATGGTGAATGACGGGGTATGTCCAGATAAGGGAATATGGAGTGTTTTAGTTAGGTGTTTGATGAGTAAAATTGGGTATGAAGGTACAAAAGATTTGGTCAATAGCATCTTGCTTGTTTAAAAGAGTTAAAATTAGGCAGAAACAATGCTTTAGCCGAGTATCGAGTTTAAAATCTTGTATATGTTTTTGCTCCTCTTTACAAACGTGTTAATGATGTAAAACAATAAAAAGTACAGTAACAAACAATTTGACATGATTTCAGCAATAGGTTAGACAGAAGAGAGTAACAAATGTATGATTTTGTGATCAAGGAATGTAGCAACCAACGTCCCCTACTTTGACTCTGGAGTTTTTGTTTTGCTCGTTGCATACCATGATCTACTACCGAACGATGACTGACTCTGTCTGAGTCGAGTTAACTTATAACTCTTTTGAATTGTATAAATGGGCATAAATAAGATTTACTACTCTATCTCACAACCATCTCAAAAACATCTATCATATATTTTATTACCGAGTTAAAGTCACCATAGCTTCATAGCATAATGCAGTTTTTAGAAATTTTCATTGTGTCATTTACTTCTATTTCAAGATAAAGAACTGTTTTAGTAATCAGCAACTCAACGTGTATATAGTATAATTTGTGTGGTCACCCCTATAAATCTCATTTCACAAAACCAAAATCTTGCCCTGCACATTCATTGTTGCAACGTAAACATTCACCTCTGAACCATAACGTGTGAATGTGCTCCAGATTTTCAGAAAATTGGTGAAGTAATACGTTAATGAAGTTTCTGACGGGGTTTAATTTCGAAACTCAGCGACTTATACATTCACATTTTGACCTCGTGTTTGAGATGAAGAAAAGTAGCACTGGACTTATATATATATATACATATACTTGGCCACATAGCATTGACATGTTTTGGTTATCGATTGTAAAATCTTGTATATATTTTGCATTAAGAATTGTTAGAGCTTTGTTAAAATAGATGGTAGAGATTGAACCTATTAATCAATAGATAGATCAAAGTTAAGCTTCATAAATAAATTAAGCAAGAATACAATTGATAATATATGCATCTCATATGCAAAGATTGAAGTCTTGTTCAAATCTTATTACCTATATTCATAATCTGAAAAATGAGTCTTCAATATATATGCTCATTTGATTTTATACACTTCAAGAAACAAAAGGGATGCTTTTGCGATCAAGGGATATAACCACCATGGCCACCGCCTTCACCAGCACCACTACCGCTACCACCTCCATATCCACGCTCATGCCCACCGCCACCACCACCTCCGCCTCCAGAACCGCCACCTCCTCCAGCACCTCCAGCACCATGTGACCCTCCAGCACCTCCTCCTACTCCACCTCCACCACCATATCCACTTCCACCAGCTCCTCCGGCACCCGCTCCTCCACCACCACCACCCCCATGTCCACCTCCACCTCCACCACCGGCTCCTCCAGCACCACCATATCCTCCACCGCTACCACCTCCTTCCCCTCCACCATAACCACCATCATGTGTTCCCCCTCCTCCTCCACCACTTCCACCTCCACCACCTCCTCCACTACCACCACCACCTCCTCCTGCAGCTCCACCACCATACCCTGATCCACCACCTTCACCTGCTCCACTTCCCGATCCAGCCCCTCCATAACCTCCTCCTCCGCCACCACCACTACCTCCTCCTCCCCCACCACCACCAGCTAAACCACCTTCATAACCACCATGAGTGTAGCTATCTTCCAATGTGAAGAGAGCTCTAGTAGCTACACAAATGCCCAAACTTAACAAAACCAAGAAAACCACACTTGGAAGTTTGTGAATAGCCATTATATATTATGAAAATGATCAAATAAGTTGTTTGAAATTTGCATGGAAATGCATGGTATTTATAGGCATTTGGTAGGGCTCCCAAAGGCTCATCTAAGTGGCTAATGTGGTCCATTAATCCAGTAATACATTACTTAAATGGTTTGGTTAAATTAGTGGGTTCTTTGGCTGTCTCACACGCTTGATCATTGCCAAATATGCAATTGAAAACAACAAGGTAATCCAATTCCTTTTGTTTTTCCATTCTCTCGATTTTACATGTATTTATTTCTTGAAGAAACGACTCCAGATCACTTATATGCGAGGACAACTTATGTACGATTAATGAAGTAGATTAGATAGGTCGAACGATTAAATGATTCAAAACTTGCCAAATCGGTATTTAAATGATAACAAGAAGATTTAAATTGCTCAACCTTTGCATCATGATGAAATTCAGATTCCTCCATCCATGAGACTGAGAAAATTTGTTATTGAGAAATGCTACATTTATAATGAAATTTATTGCTCCCAAAACTTATAATGAAGGAAAAAAACGTTAATGATAGGGTCACTGCTTCAAATAAATGTTGAAATGTTATTCAGTCATCCAGACATTTAAGGAAAGTAAGTGTTACAGAGTATATTGATCCGGGACAAAAAGGGAACAAAACCAAATGAAAACTTCACTTCAATTTAGTTCCTTCATGTACAAATTAATAATTCTTTCTAAAACCTGTCTAGACCGGATGTTCAATATATGTATTTAATTTGAAGAAACTGTAATTCAAATCAAACCGAAATTGAAATTTTGAAAATGAATTGGTTTTCTGGTTTGATTTGACACCAAACTGGTCTCACCGTTTGGTTTATGGTTTGATTTATGAATTGTTGATTTCAAACCAAATTAATCAAATACCGAATTCATTTTTAGATAATATATATTAAACTGAAGGCTAGAAGCCTAAAGAATTTTTTGTGGATGTTTCGAAATGAACATCAACACTTAGGGTATGTTTGGTTAAAGGGTATCGGAATGAAAGAATGAGAATGAAAGTGATAGGCATTGTTTGGTTTATTACGACAAGAATAAAAAATGGGTATGAAACCCATGAAATGAGTATCTTTTTCAAACGTATCAAAGGAGCTAGGTTTGAATTTCATTACCATTTCCATATTTTCACTTTATCAAACCCATACCCATAGTAAAACTTGATTACAAAACAAATGCACCCTAAGTGTTGGTATACTAGCTATACTAGATATTGGAGTACAAGTACATGAGTCTTTTTAGGCCACAAGGAGTGCCCCCATTTTCATCTTCCATCTCTCATTTTCTCTCTCTTTCACATCATCCATCTCTTTTTCATCTCTCATTAGGGGGAATGTCCATCTCTCATCATCTCACATTCTCACCACACAAAAAAAGGGGGCCAACATTTGAAATTTGAGAGAGCAAGAGAGAACCATGAACGAGACAGCCATAGTCATTCCCCATCTCTCCCATGCGGTACCACATAGGAAAGAGGTACCACTGTGGTACTGTGATGGTCTTGTGGGCGTACCATTGTGGTACCGTGATGGTCTTGTGGGCACTCCGCCTGCCCTTAGCAAGTACTTTGAAAGTTTGAAGTTCAAATTTGCCCCGTCCTTTGTATTTTCATGTAAAAATTATAGCAATTGTACGTCAGGCTATTAAGTGTTTTTATTGGAGTATGTATTTTGAAGTTTTAAATTGTATTTTGAGTTTGTAACCATCTTTTAAATTCATGTTTTTTAGTTTTGTTTTTTGATCAAACCAAACTTATTACACAACTTGAAAATGGTTTTCATTGGTTTAAATCTAATTCTGAACCAAAAACAATTCATCATATTTGGTTTGTTTTTTTTTTTGCTAATTAATTCGCTTTGATTTAATTTTGGAATGGGCTCTTAGAATTGTCATGAATTGTCAAATTGAGGAAACCGTATCGAGAAAACCAAATAAATCATAAAGCAAATCGATGAACATCCTAGTCTAGACGCACACAATGACTATAGGAATGTAAAAATGAAAACGAGAACACAATATTTACGTGGATCAACTAAGAGCTATGCGAGCTCATTTAAATCAAGTTCGAGTTTGAAAATCTTTGAGCTAGTGCGTCTCTAGCTGCCAGGACAAAAGTGGATGCTCGATCAGTTTTGTAAGTTAACTTTAAAAAGTTACTAATATATAAACAATCCATGTCGAGCTATGAGAATATGAGATGAGATTACCAAGCTAGAGCTAGTAAAATGAGCTACTGGACCATGAAACGTAGTTACTTAACTTTTTTAAGAAAAAAAGAGCAATAAGCTCGGGATCGAATAAAATTGAAATGAATCGATCAGTTGTAAATTAAACACAATTATGAAAAGATATCAGAGCTTGAGTTGAGTTTACATTTCTTGATACTCAACTTAGCTCTTTAAGGTGCCTAGGTTCAACTAGTTGATGCAAATGAACTTCATCCATGGCAGGCTAACTAGTCAATCTTAGCTGTGGTTTAATCAGTAATGTTTGTAACAAGTGAATTAATAAAAGGAGACGTGCACCAATAATTCGAACTCTGTGACTGGTGATCTTGTAGGACTAGTTGTTGGCCTTGGTTAGGAGTTAATTGAGGACCGTATATGCCTGTTTGTTTATAACTTAATGGGCTTAATTAAAAAATACTTAATCCATTAAGTCAATTAAGAATGTTTGTTTTTGACTTAATAAACATAAAACTACTGTATTGACTTAATCAATACATACATTATTTATCCATTCAGTCATTTTATCCACTTGACACTTAATGGTTAAAAAAACAAATGGGCCTTGTCCCAAATAAGGCATAGGCAAGAGTTGTGTGGTTACAAATCTGCTACAAAACTATAACTGCTCTTTGTTTTGTATTTTTGAATTCCTTTGTACTATATTATATACTTATGATAAGAAGATACATAATTTGGTTAGAAAGTGTGCCATAGATGTTGAATTAATCCAAAATGTTATATTCATCAATCATCAAAACCGGAACTAACTAATGACCCGACTGATCAGATTAATACACGAATGCTTGCAACTTGCAAGAAGCCAACCCCAAAGCCAAAAGCTACAATTAATAACGGGAAATCATGACTTTGTCTCTGTTGAAAATAAAACTACTTTAACACAAAAGAAGCTAGCCAAATATCACTCAAATGAATAAGAAGAAATATATACTGAAATTTTATATTAAAAGACAAAGACGTACTTGCATTCACAGCCGGGTACATGTTATTTACAACGATTGTCTCAAGTGAGACTTGAATCTACAACCTCTTGGTCCAGGGGCGGTATTAAAGGGTGGGCAAGGGGGGCAAATGTCCACCCTGAAATTTAAATTTTGCCATGTATTTTTTAAATTTTCATGGATTTTTTAAATTTTCCTATGAGTTTTTAAAATTTTGCCCACCCTTAGATTTTTTTTCCATGGATTTTAAAATTTTGCCCACCCTTGGATTTTTTCTGGTACCGCCCCTGTCTTGGTCAATGGGACTTTTGGTAAAAATGTTTATTGAACGTTAACTAAACTAAGGTGTTACTACTAAAAAGTTTCTCAACCAATAACAAGATTGTCGTCTCAATTTTATCATGTTTATGAGACTGGTTGTATAGGAATGATGACTAGATTCAAACAACGTTTCGAGGAGGCAGGACTGGTTTGTGGGGTTCAAACATCAAACACAAGGGCCGGGCTTTATGCATCTCACACTCTGAAGTAATTTAATCGAGTTGCCTAGTAACTAGTTCTTTTTTTTTTTAACATTGCAGACATGGCCGGCTCTATATAGCTTGTCGTCTAGGACTCTAGGCAATTGCCTAAGGCCCCTAAATAGTTAAAGCCTCAAATTTTATGTATTAAGCTAGTGTTTTGAGTCAGGACTAATAAAAATAAGACATCACAAATCCATTTAGAAAGTGACACATCAATTAACATTTTAAATTATATTCAAAAGTTTAATACTTTTTCAAATGTACATATTGCTTTTATAGTTATGTTTACTATTAATTTCAGCGTTGTTACCGTCGAAAAAGTTTTCCTAAACTAAAACTCATAAAAAATTATTTACGATCTACAATGTCACAAGAAATACTAAATGGGTTAGTTATTTTGTCGATTGAAAAAAATTTATCTTATGAAATTGATTATGAAGATTTGATTAAAAAGTTTGCTTCTAAAAAAGCTAGAAAAATAAACTTATATCGATTGAAATATTGAATGCTCCGTCATTTATAAGTTTTTTAGTTTATTTTTATCCGCCCTAAATCCGAATAAAGGAGGAGATCTTTTTATTAGAGACTCTAAAAAAAGGCCTTCAAAATTATTCTCGTCTAGAACCACCAGAAAGGTCAAGCCGGCCCGGATTGCTGAGTAACTAGTAACCGAAAACTATTCATTTTCAAACTTGCCCACTTAATTAAAAGCTGTAAAGCGTTGTGTGATTAGGATTTTAAGGTCTCCTGTTGTTTTCAGGTGTGAAAATAGAAGTAGAAAAGGTATCAAATTTGTTGTCCGCAAACAGATCTTACTTAGTATGCACACTACAGTCTACAGAAGTCTCCCATTAGAGAATGAGAATGGGACTGAGAGGGCTCTACCACCAAATTTAGAATCCATTGCCATTGTGGGTGATCACATGCACATGAACCAAGCTTAGTGGACTATGTATATTATCCTACTTAATATTTCATTCAATCTCATCATGATGCCACTTCAATATTTCAAATGGGACCTATTTTTAAAGGGGAAATTCAACTATGGTTGTTTCATTTCTATTTCATGTATGTAGCCAAGTTATTTTAGCGGAGCTTTTTTTGAGTGTGTGTGTGTGGTGGGGGGTGGGGGACCTCCCTCCGTTTTTTTCGCTAATTAGTGTTCAGTTCGTTTAAAATTATTTTTTTTTAGTGTTATTTCCGGGTTTCATGACTTTCGGCTCTCATGATTATTTTCCTTGGTATTATTTCTGAGTCTCGTGACTTTCGGCCCCCCTCCTCTTCATCTTAAGCTCCACCACTGGTTTTAACTAGTTGGTCGTATAAAAAACCTATCAAATTGTCATCGTGGTTTAAGATATATACTCGCCTAATTAACTTGGCCCGTTTTCATGTGACACATTACCACACGACATCTAAAGTCGGCAGGTTCAAAACTATTTGCCACGTCATCAATTTTGACCAGTAATTTTGAAAGTCATGTCACTTTGTTTGAAAGTTCGATGCATGGTGTACATTAACTCCTGCAAACATGGTTAAAAGTCATTTTGACCAAAGTTACTTGCCTTTTCATGCATTTTGTTAGTCTTAAACCTTGTCTTCCTCCTGCTAAATGGTTGAATCTTTCGTGTATAAATCGTTGTAAGGTTCAAGACCTTTTCTCTTAAGGCCGCTCCCATCGCCAAATTGTCACCACGTTCTCAACCTCGTTGTCATAACACCAATGTCACGGCATGCTCGTTGTGGCCTCGTTG
>JAOEHQ010006515.1:0-17495 GCA_025447715.1 Asclepias incarnata
ATAATAAATAAATTTGAAGGGTGGGACTGACAAATTAAAAGGAGGTTGACTGACAAAATAAAATAATAAAAGACCCATTCGCATCTCTTTTTTTCTAACATTTACAAAAATAAGGGGCTAGAATTTTTATAAAAATTAAAGATAAAAATAAGGAGAATGCTAAATCACTTAACGTGCATAAAAAAAATGTTGTACTTTTCATATAAAAGCCCACCCCTAAATTTTATGGTAAGGGTAAGTATACAGGGCTTTGTTTAGCAAAACTCGGGAACGTGCTAAATGATTGAAAAATCAGCTTTGCTTCTAAAATAAAATTAAAATTCCCGAACATAAACCCTAAAGTTAGGGTTTTACTTTAAACACAATTAGGGCAAAACCCTGACTCCAATCTATCTCTGGTTGCAATCGTTGGTTTGCAGTGGTCTGTGGTTATCTTGTCTTTGTTCTAAGTGCACGGCGGTGGTGGTTCCTTCTTCTTCTCCGGTGTTCTCTCTTCCGGCACACACGGCACGGTTTCTCCTTCTCACAACCGGTATGTTTCTCTCTCCTTTTACTCTCTTATTTTCTGTTTATAAAAAGACAATTTCTTCTTCTCCGATTTCAAACACTGTTCTTCCTTTTCCTCGAACGATTCTTGTTGAAATTTAACCACAGGCTCCAATCTTCCCGCTCTGATACCAATTGGTCCTTGTTCTTCAATCTTGTTTCTTCTAAACAACATCAATGTTAATCTCTGTGTGTGTGTGTGTTCTTGGTTGATACTTGAAGAACAAGAAACGTATATTGAGCAAATATCTACATCTTTATTGCTCTGTTTTTAACCACATACAAATGTTAACGGTTGTTCCTTTATATAGGAAACCAACCGGTACAAACTAAACGACACACCTTTTCCTAAACGACACCTAAACATTAATAACCGTTTTTAACTACCAACGGTTATTTCCAAACGACACAATGTTTCTAGACACCTATTCGCATAATACAACTTTAAACTAATGACATATACTCCTTTGACGTTTGCTAATATACAATTAACAAGAGATACATGCTTGAACAGTCGGATGGCCTCAACATACATTATTTGTTATAGGGATATTCATTATTGCAATTGCAATATAAACAGGTAATTGAATTCTATGCTGAAGATGGGTACTGATGGAAGCAAGCAACTCAAGGGCCCTGTGATACCTCCAAGTGAGCTTGCTGTGCAGAAATTTACAGAATCTCGAGCTCCTGAACTTGAGTCTCTCTACTCGACTATCTCCAGTCAGTTGAACAACGATTTTAAGTCTCAAAGAAATAAGAGGAGAAGAACTACTAGTTTTGACAATCGAGCTTCCAAGCGTAGGTTTAGAAAGAAGCAAAAGGTGGGAGTTTTTAGCCAGAATAGTGATGGAAATACGGAAAAAATTGTAAAAAAGCCTCCCCGTCATGTTCGTCGTAGGAAGGAGTTAACCAAGAATCCTGAAAGTGGGTTTTGCACTTCTGGCGATAGGACAAAGAGGTTGAGAACCCATGTTTGGCATGCAAAGCGTTTTACAATGACTAAGCGTTGGGGTTTTCACCTTCCTCTTGGTTTACATGGCAGGTAATGGCTTATCTATTTTGCAAATATACGTAAGTGATGTCTCTTATAGTCTTTTTGGTTACAGTGAAGTATGGTAAAATAATAGAGGTGGCAAAATGGATGGATCAATCGGATTGGGTTAACGGGCGAAAGTGCCCAGTTTTTGTAAAGGTTGAGCTGTGTTGGGCCAAATTGCCTGCACTTTTTGACTTTTCTTATTTTTGAATCATGAATAATGAATATGTTATCAAAAAACTACAACAGTAAGTCAGTAATATAATAATCTAAATTCATATTTTTCTTAATAAAATACTTACTGGTCTTATACTCTTATGCATTTCAAATCCACTATGAGTAAATTGTAACCCATTTGACCCGTTTCCATTTAGATAAATGTTTGATGTGGCCCATTTGACCTTTTAGAGATGAGTTATAGCCCAAAACTGCGTCGAAGTTGCGATATTTAGTATAAAGGTAAACATGATATGAACTGTTGTATGTTGTTTTAAGAGGTGTGTTGGGGAGAGATTTTTGGTAGCTGTGGCTCTATGGGTAGGTATGCAGAGTATAACATGTATTTATACTTCAAATTCCTTATTTAGTACTAGTAGCATACCCAAGAACCATACTATTAAAACCAAGTAGTTTGCCATTATACCTCATGCTGCAACTTATTATTTGCTCTATGCTGTTCAATTTTTGTGCAAAATAAGTGACATGCCCATTTGGCCAGTGCCATATTAGTGCTTATTAAATGCAAATCTATCCAAACGTTTCAGTCTTAAGTTTGTTGGTAGAACGCAGGTAAAAGGTGATTAGTATATAACTAAATATCAAAGTAATCTGGCTGGAAGTTGAAACTAGTTTCTCTCTAGTTTTGGGGCAGACCAATGTTTTTTTTTCCAATTTTCAGAATATTATAGGACTAAACTGGGGCGCATCTATGTTTTGGATATTACATAAAGTCTTGTGGCTATCATCGTTTCATATTTTCATGGTTTGTTTCATGCAGCGGAAGAGGGTCAAGAGCACTCTTGAAGTGTTTGAAAAACGGAACCGTTGTTCATGATGCAAGCTATCATAGTGCTGTTCAGCTGAAAGGTTCACAGGTCATAACTCTCTTGCTTATCCCTCTTTCTTGGGTGTGAAAGTTCATATGTATAATTGTTTATTTTCCATCTCAACAGTGTTGATGGTTTTTTTGGTCTGTTTGCAGGATTCATTATTGTCGGCTCTAAGCAACGTAATGGTACCTTTTCCTTCACCAGGGGTTGAAGATGTACTTTCTGGTTGTACTTATGCTAGTTCAATGGTGAGTGGCTGTCTGTATGAAGATATTGAAGATATCGATGTTGAGATTTTGGTAGATGTGGCTAGATGGGCGGGTAAAGTATAGTATGTGTCAGATCGAGCTGAATTGGGTTGGCCTGTAAAGTGTAAACACTCATTTGTCCATCTTTTGTAAATATCAAATGCATTAGCTATGATTACAAAAAGAAATGTATGCAATAATAACCTTGAATAAAACAAATTTACGAGTTTGTATGGATGAAAGAATAAAAAGTGGACTTTTTGCAACTTTAAACCTGTTTGACGCTTTCCCCCTTTAGCATAACTTGTTTGCTTTATTTGACCCTTTATAAAAAAAAGCACATCTCTAATCAACCCACTCACAAATAAGTTGGTTGAAATTGCCACCTCCAGTATTTCACGGTCCTTTGTTAATATATGTGTTCTCTTTTGCAGCTTCATCATAGTGGAGCACCCAATTCAGGCACAATTGCACCGGTTATTTATATGTGGCGACCTCATCATCAGTCAGCTGATGCTGATGAAGAAAGTGGTCGAACCAATGGGCTTAGGCAGTTATGGATATGGATACATGCTGCAGCGTTAACAGAAGGCTACAATGCTCTGATAACTGCCTGTGAAAGTCAGGGTAAGGTAGAATTTGAGTTCCATATATGTCTTACAAAATTTATACCCATTTACAACTTAACAACAGTGTTTTTGTCAAATGTTTACACTGGAGATGGTCAGGTTTTATAACTGGTCAGTACAAGTAGTTTTTATGGACTTAGGCAATTTTGTTCTTTTTTTTTCCCCTATAAATGATTTGTGTCATCGAGTCAGTTAATACTATTTCCACTTTCAATAGGAAATATTACAAAAAATTATATTATTGTAGTACTAATCTAATCTGTTTACTTAAGCGATTTAACATATTGTATGCATTAATAA
The DNA here is from genome assembly GCA_025447715.1 of Asclepias incarnata. Taxonomy (NCBI): domain Eukaryota; kingdom Viridiplantae; phylum Streptophyta; class Magnoliopsida; order Gentianales; family Apocynaceae; genus Asclepias; species Asclepias incarnata. The sequence continues at coordinate 3,812 of JAOEHQ010006515.1, forward strand.
ACATTAGCCAACTTCTTCAACACATTTGACTCATTTTCTTTTTAGTTAAGTTTTTAAATTCTATGCATTTGACCTGGTCGAAACAAAGCATCTTGTTCATAAGTAAGCAGATCCAAATTCTAACTCTACTTTACACCCTCAAGTTATTCGATTGTTTGTGATTGTATGAAATGTCAATATGTTTAAAAATTGATTGCATAGTCATGTATGTGTTCTAATATTTCAGATGGATGATGGTGTTCCCTCAGTTAGATGTACTTTACTTGAGGGGCAATTTGGGACATTGGAAGTGATGGGTTCAAAAGCATTTCAGCTTCTTCAAAAGATACTACACCCAGTTAGCAGGTTACTCATCGAATCGTTGATTCATGTCCTAAACCTTTTTTTTAAATATCTATACTTATAAACAGTTTACAAGTTTTGTCAAATCTCTTGATTTTTAAAGATGGGAATGTCTATTCTAACCCCTATTGAATGACTTGCACCATATGACTACTATATCCTCCATAACTAAATATTAAATAACTTATTTCTTTCTTTTTTTAAGATATATTTATTTCATAAATACATTTTTATACACATTTTAATTTAAAATACATATAAATTATTATTAAGGTTTTTTTTTTTTTGAACGGCAGAATATTAAGGTTAATTTATTAAAAATTGTTCTATGAAGACATTTTAACTTAGTCATTTGAATTTATTAGAAAATAATACATGTCCAACTCTCTTACACCATCCTCAACAGTCACTACCAAAAACTGTCATATATTTCAAAAAATTACGACAATGTATAAATTATTTATCCCATCGCATTGCGCGGATACAATACTAGTAGTATTAATATTGTTGGTGAACATGCAGTATGTCTGAGAAATCGCCGGTTTTGGAAAAACGTTCATTAATGGAAGCTGATGGTATCACTCCACCAACAAATACATCCATCTTAGAGAATGAAGAGCATACACCTTGTTCTGGAATAATTCCACTTGTAGTTAGTGATCCTCGTGCTTTGACCAAGGAAAGCACTGAGTTTGACTCAAGCTATGCTGATTTGTGGGATGTTGGAAAAGGGTTGTGCTGTCCAGTTGAAGAAAGTGTTCTTTGTATGGAAAAACATCATCAGCGTCTCTCGTCATTTTGTCTTGCTGATAAAAGTTCAGATAGTACTAATCTTGTAATCAAGATGCATTCTTCCAGAATTTGCCCGGTTATTCTTTTAAGAAGGAACAACCTGAAGGATTCAATTACAAGGTTCACAAATTTTTACTCTGCATTCATGATAATGCCTTGTTAATGCGTTGCTTTCAAATAATCATCTGATGACTTTCTAGGTGGTCTATTATACTTCCTTTAAGCTGGATCAAAGCATTTTGGGTTCCTCTAGTGTCTATTGGTGCACAGGCTATTGGTTTGAGAGAGAGGTCTTGGGTTGCTTGTGAAGTAAGTGCATGCATTTGCTTCTACAGATATACACGACTGAACGTGATACCATACTAAAGTTTACTCTAATAACCTTTGCAGGCCGGGATACCGAGTTTTCCATTGGAATTTCCTGAATGTAGTTCTTACTCTTCTTTAATGCAAGCTCAAGCTGCTGATGTTGATAAAGAAGCTGCCCTTCGTCCTATTTCTGTGAGACCTTTAAGTATTCCCATTCCACCTCCATGGAATTGTGTTCGTCTTGCCTTTGGAATGAATGCTACTGAACGAGAAAGCACACAAATTTGTTCTAGCGACTTAGATTCAGTTGCTGAACCGGCATTAGTAGACATTCATATGGTTGTTGCTAGGTCACCAAGAATGCTGGCTAGTTTCTTGAATGATATATATGGCGATCTTTTGCCTCTTTTCTCAGAGTTTCTTGATAAAAACCATATAATTTCTAAGATCATAAGGGATGAGAATATACTCGATCAAGGCCCAAATACGGCTAGTTTTCTGGAGAATCGGCATAGAAAATTGTGTTTTGTTAGAGTTATTCTTCATACTTTTAAGGAAGGTGTCGTTGAGGACGGAGCTGTTGTTTGTGCACCTCGCTTGGCTGATATAAACCTTTGGACTTCAGGGTAATCCTCCAAACTGTTAATCACCTGCCTCCTTAGCTGCCATGTCTACCCTTAGTTTGTAATGTTGTGTGTCATTGAATGTTGGAGGGTGCTTGGCTATTGTTAGAATTGCTCGATAATGAATGGGTTGGGTAATAGATCAAAAAAGGTTCATATACAACTAATGTGTTAAATACCATTAGAATAATAATCTATTTTTTAGATAAAATGATCAATGAGGTATTATACATTTGAAGTACAACTTTCAGCTCGTTTGATTGCTTTTTCATTATAGCTAAGTTTACCCATTTGACCAGTTAGGGAAACATTGAACCAAGTTGACCTATTTACTCATAAATGGGTCCAAATTGCCACCTGTAATTGTTAAGATATTGACAAACAAAAATAGAACACATATCTGTGGTTCTTTCCTAGTTTTCTTATATGAACCTTTAGTACAAAGATGAAAAATGGGAACATTTTTATAAAGCCAAACAGAAAATGAGTGAAAGACCGAAAGATGAAATATCCGTTTTAAATATTATTCTCAGACAAGTGGGTTAGATAGCAAAAAATGTATTAGGCGGCATACCCACACAACATTCCCTCCATAAGTATAATCTTCCTTTTTGCCCCTAACTAGATGGTTATTTCTGAACAAATGCAGGTCAATCAACAAGGATGCACTTCAGGTACCCCAGTCATCGATGTCAACATACTTTGTGAAGCAAGATTCTGGTAAATGGGAGTTTCTAGTGCCTGAAGATCCTGCAGCCGTGGAGTCGAATAGGTGGCCAATCGGTTTTGTCACAAATGGATTTGTTCGGGGAAGGTTAGTATATTGTGCCATGACTTTTGTACCAAATACAAATATGCTTTTATTAGCTTAAACATTCTCTACATATATGCTAACAAAAATTTACTTGGGAGCAGAATATGGTTTTTCCTTTCATTGATTTCAATGGCTTTTAGTATTACTCTACTAAAATTGAGTTTTGTTGACTTGCAGCAAGAAACCTGCTGCTGGGGCTTTATGTGATGCAGTGTTGCTTGCTCATCTTAGACACGAACAGTGGAGTTCCGTACCTTTGAAGCGAAGGAAAAAGGAAATATACGTTCTAACTAGAAATCTAAGATCAACGGCCTATAGACTTGCCCTTGCAAGCATTGTTCTCGAGCATCAAGAAGAAGATTTAGATCACATTTAAATTTATATTTGTGGTTTTCTAGGTTTCTATTCATTAGATTGGGGTTCTTTTGGGTGTTCTCTATTTATGCAATTGGCTTCAATTTGATTTCAAATCTTCAGTTTTCGGGTTTTTGGTAGAGTAGAGAAAAGTTGATGTTAATGTAAAATAAGAACTTGTAGGTCAAATTATCAATCAAAAAGGTCGATGCAAGAGAGCTTGTTCTTCTTTTTTTTTTCTTTTTTATTGATTAATGTCTCCTTAATGAATCAGCTATGGAGTAATTCCCGAAAGAAATGCAAATATGTCTAGTTTGAACACACAATAATAGTATAATGAGATAAGCAATGCCATATTTTTTCAGTTTTAGTTTCACAAGAGGTGTCATTACTTTGTTATACTTGTTTAAAAATAAAAATAAAATGGCCACATGAGATATAACAATGAATAAAACTTTTGGGTGAAACCAACAGGACCTGTGAACTCAAGTGACCCACTGACCCGTTATCCAACCTGACTTACCTACCCGCCCAGTTTGAGACATCTAGTGACGTTAAATGAAGATTGAAGAACGGAAAAGGGCAATATGTCTGAGAATGCTATAATATACTGTATATCTATATTTATATGTGACATATACAACTTAGATTATGTACAGTGCTGCTATGCTGTAAGGCTTGAATGGTAAGAAAACTACTTATGAAGGCTTTACACCAAGTTTGTAATCTAATGGAATGCATTCGAAAATTACCTATCACATACGCTTTTCTCTGTGTGCAACTGCAAATGGAAATTCGTATACTCATTTTCCGTGACTTTGTTCATGTATTCTTATTTACCTACAAAAACAGTTCAAGAAACACCGGTCATCAAAACTTAACAGAAAACACCCATATGGCCAATTCTTGAGTTGGTCTTCATAATCTGCTCCTTACAATGTCAAGATTGGATGATTACATTGCAAAGTTTGGTTTCAGAAATACATCGAAAATCTAAGATAGCAGTTAACTTCGAGAGGTATAAATATCATTACATGTCTACTTTGCTATCGCTTGATACTATCTAGGCAACAAATTTCAGACAGCGTGTATCGTTATGAATATTCTGGCAACGGACTGCACAGAAACGCATCCCACATCTTACGCAGGTATATTTAGCAGAGAAACCACAGACGGTGCAAAAATGGCGGCGACAGGTGGAGCTTGGCGGACCTACTGCTGCTCTTAGATAGGAAGGCACATGAGGAGGCAGGGATTCCAAATTTGCCTGTTTCATATGTAGTGCTATGAGATCTATGAAACATTACTAGCTACAATCTCCTGGTAGTTCCACAAAACAAACATATAAAATCAGAAGAAAAAAAGTGATCGGCTCACATCATGCAAGAGCTCAAGGAATGTCCGTGGGGCTTTCCTTGCAGTCTCCAGTGCTTTGGCCTGACGTGTTTTACGCTTAGTACCTTTGGATTGCTTTTTATGGAACACTGCAAAAATGAGAATAGAAATGAAAAAATATTAAAGAAACCAAAAAAGTAAGAAAAAGCCATCTATGAACACTCGGATTGCATGAAATCTGATGAGACCACCAAGACTCGTTAAGGAAAGATTCACGTGCAAATCCAGAGTCCTATAGAAAGTCTAGCTAGAATAAAGATATTTAAGTAGGAGACTAGGGATGGGAATAGAAATGTATCCCCCCATACCCCACTAATGGCAGGATTGGGTACCATTTTGTTGTTATATATTCAAATAACAAGTATTTATTTAGGCTGCCCGGATAACACCCACGTCAATAAGCTAGATCTTTTAATATAGCTTAAAAAATGAGGCCATTATTATTTTACCCCTTAAAAAGCAACTCAAACGGTGACAATTCATATAATAGAACCGAGAAATTAAAGGAAATGCGAAGGAGAGTATAGTCGATAAGTCACCTTGATCATCATCATCGTCATCAAGAGAGGCTTCATCGTCATCGTCATCATTAGGTGCTACAACTTCAGCTCCAGGATTATCATTCTCCAGGGCTTCAAGACGAGCAAGAATTGCCTAATTTTGTATCCCCACAAAAATTTATGAGCAAAAAGCAAAGAAATTTGATAATCATTTCACTTCAGTAAAAACACCAATTGAGACCATTAAAGAAAAAGTCAAAAGGAACCTGCGTTCGATGCCATTTTTGGTGCAACTTTACGAGCTCGAGTCGACATCCTACGTTCTTCGTCCATTTCCAATTGCTGTAGGGATGAAAACATAAGCTAGTCGTGTGTAAAGGAAAGCATATGTTCTCCTCTGATGATATCTAAATGCGTAACTCAATCAGAGCATAGACCACAGTCCATAGAACGGCCACCACCCGTATGTGGCCAAATAACTGATCATCAGATTTTATTAAAATTATCTTGAAGTCCCCCTCCCTGCATGTGGTACCATTCGGGGACCTTTACCTGTGACCTTACCTACAACGTTTCCTTGCGCAACACACACAACATCAACCGACATTTTTTTTATCTATATATTTAGATTTTAGAGAGGTGTAAAGATGATCAATGTCGAGGGGATAAAACAGGGAGGGGAAGTGATGTAACGCTAATATGGCATAAAGATGGCGAAGGGGTAAAAGACCACTCCCGTGCTCTAGTGATGATGGTCTGCCCGAAAACCAACAATGTTGTATGTTTTACCCTTAATAACACAATCATAAACTTTCACATAGCGGTTTGGGTACGCAAATCAAAGTCAAATACTCGACTTTCCCCGGGTACCATGAACAGAGATCCCTCTCCATTTACCCGTTTATAAACTTTCCTACACAATCTTTTCACTGAAATTATCTACTTATACCTCAAAACAAACAATCCCTCCTGTCACGTTTATGCTAAAATTATAAAGTCTAAAGTACCAATATAATAACTAAATTAACCAACCAAAACAACAAACAATATATATACACACACAAATATATTTACACAATTTAACAAAAAAAATAAATTCAATTGGCATTTTCGTAAACACTTGGTGTGCATCATATAATATGAAAGAAAAAAATAAAATAAACAATCGAACCATTTATATTTATAATACCTTTAAAGAGAAGAGGGGCAATTCGAACAGAAGAGTACTTGTATATATAAAAATATATGAATATGAATAATAATTAATTAATATATATACTATATTTGAGAGGCTTCGCTAATTTGATTTCAACTTTTTAAATTAGATTAGGAAGTATTAAAAGGAATGATCCGAAATTCCGAATAGATAATAATGGGCTGATCCAAGGATTATGTTTTGTTTAAATGGAATGATTTATGGGCTTGTTTAATGGATTCATGGATATGTTTTATTTGATCCATTAGATTATACAAATGGATTGGCCTGGAAGCATACACTGATACACTGATACACTTACTCAAATTATTATTAGGGTTTCGTTAAATTAGTATTAATTATTTAATGGGAAATGATATATCCTTTTAAAATAATAGTCAAATAATTTTCATAACAACTTGAATACATGAAAAGTGTAATCCACTAATTCTCTCTCCTAATTTCTTTCTTTGATTTTATCAAGTATCACGTATTAGACTGATTTTTTAAAAGGATATATCATTTTTTTTATTTAATACGTGTCTTAGGAGTTGGCAAAACTATAATTATTACTATTATCTATATATTTATATTCTTTTAAAAAATATTTACGCTTTTCCTTAACCCTTTGGGAAAAAAGTCAGATCAAAAAAGATAATCTATCTCACAACTTAAACCTCAATATATATTTTCCTAAACAATTAGGTAGACCTTCTCAATCCATAGTACCAAATTTAATGATCAACTTAAATTTTACAACTAATTTATATCACTATATAAAGCATCAACCCTCTCTCCCTTTCTCAAATTACAACTTTGAACTACCCAAAATACCCTTATCATTTATTTATTATTTCAAAATCTCCACTTGATATACCTATAATACCCTTAATGAAATTAATTTACAACATCAACTCCTTAACTCCTAAAATAACTACACTACCTCTTTTACATCAATAGCCTACACTACTCGCTGCAGCCGCCACCACCACCCCCACCACTCGTCGCCGCCGCCACCACACCGCCGCTACCAACGCCGCCACCACCACCATCATCGTCGCATCGCGTGGGCATTCGTCTAGTTATGTTTTATACTTTCTACAACTTTTTTTTCAAAAGAAACCCGGTTATATCCGGGAAAACTCATGTCTCCAGCTCGGTGAGCATTTTGCTTACACCCGAATTTGAACTCAAGACCTTAAAGTCTTAAGTCCACCGAATACCAATCCATCTATTGATGATTGGTTTGTACAACTATTTAGAATATAGTTTATAAAATTAAATGAATAATTCTTAGTAACTTAAAAACACATAAAACCTTATAAGTTAATTAGTTAACATTAGTTTTCTTAACTAAATTAGTTTATTGATAGCTATTATTGAACAAAACACGTGTTTTTCAATTGAGTTTTCCTAAAAAAAACATATGTTACGTCATAGTTTCTCTCACTCTTTTTACCATCCTGGATAATTACTATAAAAAAATCGTTATATAATGTTGAAAACCATTTGATGACATTATACATTGGAAAAAGGTAGTCAATCAATTTCAAGTTTCTAAAAGTAAGAAAATAACAATAAATACATATTAATTCAATAAATTTCAAGTTTCTAAAAGTAAGAAAATAACAATAAATACATATTAATAAAGTCTTATTATTATCATTTTGAAATGATTAAATTTATATTTTACATAATTTTGATTTCATTAAAGGCACTATAATACGTGCATTTATTGTTATGTTAAAAATAATATAGAACTCACTTTAAGATAATTTTAGTTATGTTTTAACTACAAATATGACATGCTTTTTTGCCTCTATTAAAATCTTACATGTATAGATGTACAGCCGTACATGATTTCTAAAATGTGTAAATTAACTTTAATTCAAAATTTTAATTTTAAGACTAAACTTAAAAATATTTGTCAATACAAATAGCTAGGGGTGTCAGTGTCTAACTTCACCAATCGTCGACTTAGAATAATAGTTGATGGTTATGATGTAATATAAGAGTTCTTATTCGGGGATCTTTAAATAAATATGTTACTTTCGTTTGTTAGCCAATGAGGTTGATGGCCTATTGGTAAAGTATTTGTACCTTGGAGTTTTTCATCAGGGTTTAAATATTGGGAGGAGGGATATTTTCGAGTAATTTTCATGAAAAGTCCTAGGTTGCATCCTAGGCATTCGAGTTAGTTTAGGAGTAAGAGTAAAATAGTTTGTCAATACAATGGTTGACCTTTTCTTTTTATTGAACGAGAGAATAATAAGGTATTATATATATATATATATATATATATATATATATATATTAAAAAGAGATCAACTAGCAAGATACTAGAGATCACAAATAACAAAGTCTAGAAATACAAAACAAATTACACAATCTAAACGCAACTCAGAGCTTTAACTGCTAGGAATGCAAAATGAGTTGAAAAAACTCGTGCCTACATGAGATAACATTTATTAGGAAATATAATATAATAAATTAGTTGTTTTTAGAGTTTTAAAATTTAAGACTTATGGTTATATGCATTATAAGATAATAAAGATATTTAAATGAATGAGAATCTGTGATCGATTTTATATCATAGAAACGAAATGTTTGACTGAAAGTTAGTAATCGAACAAACACATGATCAAATTAAAAAACACTAAATTGATTGTAAATAAAACTCGCAAGATTAATCACTAAGACGGGCCTAGTGGTCTCTATTATTCGACAGATCTTAAGTGAAAAGTTCAATAAGACCATTTTCAATCCAAAACTCAGTTTGCCACCATTTTCAAAAAAAAATATTCGGTTAATAGTGCATTGAATTAGCATACTACACCATTATTTACCTTCAACTCACTTCGATTTGCTTGTGTCACGTCTTCATTAACTTAAATATTAAAAAACACTTTATAATAAATAAAATAAAACTTCACATTTTAATAATGAAAAAAACACAAATACATTAATAAAACTTTTAAAAATTACACACATTAAAAAATATATATTGTATTTTAAGTTTTTTAAAAAAAAAAAATATTGTATCAATCGGTTGACAAATTATGCATGATTTATGTCTTTTGTTGTTTGATGGTCTCATGTGTGGCTTCTAGATAACTCTTTGTGAGCGTGCACAACAACTCCCTATTGTAGTTTCTTTGTTTATATCGGTGCGAATGATTTATTTCTTGATTAACAGTCAATTTTTCAACGGTTTCATCTAATAACTTAAGCTTGAAAGTCTCGATTTAGTCGTTAGTACTTTCATAAAAAGTTGATGACGTTGTCTTTCACGAACCAATAGGACTAGATGACGTCATCCGTTGGCTCTTTCCTGGCCTCCCTGATGGACGTGGGTTTTTATCTTCATTGGAGTGAAATGGATCATCACCCTCTTCGTCATCTAGATTCAAAGGAGTTTCTCTTGTTGAACCACCATCTATTTTTCTATTTCTTGTACCGATAACACAGATTTATTTACTCAAAAATTTGTTGCGATGATGCAACTTTACTAATTTGAAGATAAAAAATAAAAAAATTTCCTTTCATTTGATTTAAATGGCTTTCATTCCTAATTTATATTCTATACAAGAAGAAACAAAAGAATACAAATGGAACTTTATTCATGTTTGTTCACTTAACTTAACGAACGGTTCACGAATTGATAAACGAACATAAAAAATGTGTTTATGGTCGTTCATTAAGAAATTTGGTTTGTTCACATTTGTTCATTTGTGTTTGCGAATGCAAACGAATGAACACAAATGAAAAAATATATAATCAACACTATCAGTATTTGAATTCAAAATTACAAAACATCCATCTTTTGAAAATAGTTATCCGACTTGCTTAAATGTGATTTTAATACTAGACATTCAATTATTTGAGGATATAAACGAGCAAATATATGTATATAAACGAACAAATGAACTTATACAAACAAACATAAATGAACGGATCTTTATTGTTCATGATATTCGTTCATTTAACTAAACGTACAAACATGAACGAATTTTCCGTTGAAGAGTTCATGAATGATTCGTCTAACGTTCAGTTCGTTTACAAGCCCATCAATATGGATGGACCGGATGCAGTTCACTTGCTCATTAGAGTTTAGACTTTAGACACCAATAGTGAAGTTCTATAAAGCAAAAGGAAGAAGTAAATATGCTAATCAATTCAAAAATAACTTCACGATTTTTATATCTATTTGATATGTAAAGGTTTTGTTAAAGCATAGCCTTTGACGTTATGCTTAAAATGTAATTATATTGATTAGTTAGTGTACCTTCCTAAAGTATGATTGTATAGTTTAAAGAACATCACAATTTTTATATTTATCTCATGTGTAAAGGGTTTTATTAAACATAGTCTTCGACATTATGCTTAAAAAGTTATCATATTGATTAGCTGGTTTACCTTCCTAAAGTATGAATGTATAATTATTACAACTACTTATGTAATATTATTCTAAAGGGATAATGACTTCTGAATGTATATAACTATGACGAAATGTCTATGCGATGTAAAGATTTAGTCGAGGGTCTATGTAATGTAACTAACTTTCAATTTTGTCCAAAAAGTGTAAGCTACCGGGTAACGCTTACGTGTAACAGGTAATGCCATGTCAGATGCCACGTAGGATGCCACGTATGTTACATACAATAGACATTAAGTCATATTTCATTACATTACATAGACTTCCGGCGGATTTCAATATCCGGTCATCTTCTCCGGCGAATTTCCGACCAACTTCCGGCAGCTTATTTTTTTTTTTCATTACTAACAGAATTTTTGTGATTTTGCAGATGGTATATCATTTATAATGTTGTTGCTTCTCGACTACAAACACAAACTTATAAATCGGAAGAAAATAAGATTGCCAAATAGAAGTTTGGCACATAATTACAAAATCATTATCCCTTATAATGAATTACCAGCAAATTGTTTGGGGTCAGGCCATGATAACTTAGAGAACTTTTTAATAGCAATCAACCGACGATTCTTGAGCCTTCCTTTATAAACAATATTAGGTGCTTTTTCACCACTTTCAGATACAATCAAATCACTACTAAAATTACACTGTGAAACCAAGATTGATGGTGGAACAAATTACAAATTTCGATGAACACCTTTGATAAACAAAATTTTATAGCTCTTTTTTCAGACAAACATAACCATCTCATTTCTTCAACTACATATACCCCTAATCTAATAATATCAATGGATTCTTTGCTAGCTACTTATGCATCATCTTCAGATGAAGAAGATGAAGGACATCAAGATTTTCAACTCAAACAACGAAACCCATCACCGCCCCAACAAAATCATTAGATCTTAACATCGACCTAACCCACCGGCGCTCCATCATCGGCGTCGCCACCATCGAAGCCATCACCGCCGCCAACGAAGCCATCACCGCCCCAACAAAATCATTAGATCTCCTGTCTTTCCCAATTTTTCTATCCCCAATTTGAAGTCATCCCCAATTTTTTTTCCTTGTGTATCGATCCCCAATTTGAGAGAGAGAGAGATGTATACTGGTGTGCTGTAGATCGATGTATGTATGTAAATCGATGGTGGGGAGTGACTGATATATATATTTATATAATTGTATGTATGTATATATATATATATATATATATATGTATAATTGTATGTAGATCGATATATATATATATATATATACATATACAATTATACATATATATATATATATATGGTGGGAAGTGACTGATATATATATATATATATATATATAATTGTATATATGGTGGGGAGTGACTGATATGTATGTAGATCGATATATATATACCAGTTATATATATGGTATTATGGTATATGTATATAATTGTATATATATAATATAAATAATTTTTTTAATCCACTATTATTTATTAGTGAGGTGTCATCCATAGATATGACGTGGATGTTGACATGGACGCCAACAGAGCATATATAGATGGGTGAGTCAACAACAAATGGAATGGTAACCGGCTACCTATTCAGCCGGTCACCCGCTACATTTTCTGGACAGATTTACAAGTTAATTACATTACATAGACCCCCGACTAAATCATTACATCGCATAGACATTTGTCATAGTTATATACATCCAGAAGTCATTATCCCTATTCTAAACATAACTTAAAAGTATTATGCTTAGCAAAATCATATTTATAAATTAAACAACATATCATATATCAATATTGAGTTTTTTAAAAGTACAGTAATAAGATTGTTGTGTATATCAAAGAAAAAGTTTTAGTCTTATGTAAATTAATAATCATCACATTTAGAAGGTATCAAGATAAGATTTTTAAACTATTGCTAAAGAACATGAAAACGATAATTCCAAAAAAAAAAGAGACAAGATTTTGATGAAAATGACAAACCATAAACTACCATGACGATATTAATGTCAGAGAATGAAAATGGCAAAAATTCATAAGACAGAAGTCGAACACAGATTCTGTTTTTTTCATATTCTTCGTTAATAGTTTGTAAATAAGGGGACTAATTTGGTAAATGAGAAAAGGTAGATGTTGACTAGAGAAGAAAGTCAAATGATGTAAATTGACCATGTGAACAGTGATACTACGGATAAATATTTTTGGATATCCATAATTTTTTGAGGTCTAGTAGAATACTCTTACTTAGAAAAATCAATTATCTTATAACTCAATTAATGAATAAAAGGTTTTAATTCTTTAATTGACTAATAATAAGTAGAAGCTTAGACTCTGTTTATACTTTTGCTAAAAAAATTCTGAAAACCCTCTTACATCTAATTCAGTAAAAGGATTTCAAACTTAGAAGCATTTTATTTCTATTTAGATTCAAAAGTTTTAATCTGAAAAACCTCACATTCGGTCAAACCCAAAAAATAAATCACAACACCGGTTTATTTTTAGTTGCTACTCACAAATCGTTAATCATTATCGTAATTGTTGTCAGTCGTTTTTTCAGTCATGTTTGTCGGTCATTAATGTGTATATTTAAATTAAACTGAGTTGATTTTTCAAGAATTTTGCGAGTCGATCTTGGATAGCTCGCGAGTTGTCTCGCATCGTTTGCATCCCAATCTGGTGACTTATGTTTGTAACTTTGTCTCGAATGCCCGCCAAAGGTGACTATATCGTTAGAGGTTTTTACTCAAATCAAGTCGTTGAATTCAACAAACTAAAATGAACTTTTTATAACGGGACCAGTTATATATAGCTTAGTTTCTTAGGTCTTGAATTAAAACAACATTCACGCGGACACTATACTGTAACATCCCGATCTCTTTATTTCCTTGTCGTTAGTTTGACCATTGGTCAAACGTGTGCCTTCCGTTAGTAGATTTAATGTGTAAGTAGAT
>JAOEHQ010006526.1:0-28679 GCA_025447715.1 Asclepias incarnata
GTCATTTCCAAAGTAACATTTGTGTAACTATTTCTAAAAGAAGGGGGTGGATAATCTTTATAAAGGAGTATAGATAGCTTCACAAGCAGTAAGCGAACACTGAGTTTTCTTTCTCTCATTTTTTTTGGTTTTCCTTTAATCGATTATGTATTATAAGAAATTATTAATTTTACTGTTATTATTATTACGTAAATGAAATAGTAGTAGGATTTACTTGATTAGTTGATTAGTATTAAACAGAGGCATTAGGAGTTGATGGCATGTATAGGGTTTGAGAATGAGTAATGGTGGAAGAAAACGCACTCTGAAACGCATAAATGGAGTGTGGAAGAGAGAATAGTTTTTTTTGTTAGCTACTTTTTTTTTTAGTGTTGATAGTTCCTGCTAGCAAGAGGAATAGCTTCTTTTTTGTTTCGTTTTGTTTTTGGAATGTCAGTAAGGCCTCTTTCTATCATGTCGTCATTTTTTTTCTCATTTTCACTGTCACATCAGCTTTCTCTCTCCAAGACACACCCAAGAACACTCTCTCTCTATCATACCCTCATCTTCAACTCATCCCCGATTAAAAACTATAAACCATGCACACATATATGTTAATCATGGCCCCACAAATACTCGTCCACCCATTTCTTGTTTACGCCGACCCAAGCTACGCCGAGATGATGCCGACTTCGTGCCTATCACATCTTGCACGTCGAGCAAGATGAAGGACCTACGCCGAGCCCTTAAGGCCTCTCCCTATCATGTATTTATCTTCCCCTTATCATCACTGCCATCTCACTGTCACGTCAGCTTTCTCTCTCTAAAACACATCCAATAACACCTCCTCCTTATTATACTCATCCTCACCTTATCCCCAATAAAAAAATAAACACCATACACACACCTTGACCCATAAAATCTCGTCTAACCCTTTCATTTTATCGCCGATCCCTCCCAAGATGAGCTCCAAGATAAGGCGATGCCTATCTCATCTTTCAAGGTGAGACCACGTCGTGCAACTTGGAGTAACCTAAGAACCGGCCTAAGAGAAAATAGGTAAGAGGAACGGATGTGGTCAATATATTTTGCCTGTTTGCAAGTGGGGTAAATGGTAATTTTGGATTTTGTGGTATCGTATCGTATATGGTCATCTCGCTCATTGATGATTATTTTTTATTTTTTTAATATTTTTTTTAGAAACTAGGAAGCTACTACTCACTCGTACAATTTTTATATGATATTTGTTTGGAATGCACAACGTACAAATTCTCAAAAAAAAATAAATAATTGTTTTACTCTATATTTTATCAAATATAACTTATTTGAGCCTCTCTTGTTACCAGAGGCGGATCCAGAAAAGCAATATATATAGGGCATAAATATAACTACATGTGATAATATGAACGGGGTTAGTAACATGTAAAATAACTTCCGATAAAAAATTGTGGGTTAAGTAAATTTGCTAAAACCGAGTTAAATTAAAACAATAAATATCACACATCGTTCCAATTTTATCTACTTTTTAAAAATATTCCAACAGTTAACTAAAAACTATAAAATGAACGCAATTGCATACCTTGTTAGTCATTGACTGCTTTTATAATTTTTTTTAGAAAATATAAGGTTTGACAATACTTGAAAGTATAGCCTTTCATACTTCTATGTAACATCCCAAAACATATAAGGTATTATTAATATTTATTATGTTGATGTATTTAAATGAATTATTTTACATTTATTACTTAAAATATAAGATATTAATTAAAAATAGTTTATAAAGTAAAAACTTAAAAATAAATAATTATAACTTGAGGTACTTAAATGGTATGGGAATGCTTTCACAGGGACGAAGTAAGGTTAATTGCCTGAATATGGGTTAGTCACTCTTTGAAGCAGAGAAATAAATAGTTTGAAGATAATGGTTAGTGTCTATGTATCAATGTTTTGAAAACCAGACCGAATACTGAACCGGTCTCATAAAATTTTACTGGTCGGACCGGAGTTGAACTGGGTTTTTGACGAACTATACTTTTTCAAAGTAATACCATAAGATTGCTAATTTAAACACAATATAAGTTCAATAACATTAAGTTTTAACATCAATTATCTAATTATCTAATGAGATAGTGATTATGAGATACGAAATTACGAATAATAATTTTGTAATGGTTAACTTCAAATTTGACTATTGTGACAATTTTGTCTAAAAATTTCTTAAACTAACTTTAATGAGTTATAGTGAAGTAGAAATGTCAAATGTGTGACACACCCAACACTATTTCATAAGGCGAACGTGTCATTCCGACGGTGGTTACTTTAAAATTTGACTATTGTGACAATTTTATCTAATAATTTCTTAAATTAACTTTGATGAGTTATAGTGAAGTTGAAATGTCAAATGTGTGACACACCCAACACTATTTCATAAGGCGAACGTGACACGTTTCCGGTGGCCTTCACTGCCACCGCCACCGCCACCGCCACCGCCACCGCCGGAATGGCACGTTCAGTTTTCTTACTGTACTCACTGTCCCGCCGGCGAGTGTCGGATTCACTAAGAAGCATGTTCTTTATACCCACTGCATTAGCTCTCACTACTTCACTCTTTATTTTGTTTTATATTTCATCAACTTCTAATCTTTTCAATACCCATCATCTTCATTTCCTTCAAAACCCTAACAAGGTTTTAAAAAAGATTCAAACTTTAAGTAACCCAATTGGAAGTCAAATTCAAAGTCAACCCGGTCGTGATTTTGACTTTGGGGTGTCAAACTTAGGGGCTCTGGATGATCATAGTCGAGATGTTAAACCCTTCAGAAGACCAGTAGGTACATATTTTTATATGTATATGTTTTAAGTTTGTATAATGTTTAAGGATTATAAAAGGTCGAGGTTTTTGGTGTTTAGGTTACTCTGGCGAGTCTTTGACTCAAATGTAAGTGGCCTAAGCCGGGTATTTATGTGACCGTTTACGAACCTTTTATTTTTTTTCCATCTCATGATGTTTAGATCATGTGGGTGCTAATAATATATTCCCATCACTAAAAAAAGAGAGACATACTTGAATCTTGGACTTTGAAAAGCAAAAGGTATATATTTTTTTATTTGATTTAAAAGTTTTGCTACTATTTGGAACATAGGGAAATTTATGCATATGATTTTGTAGCATTGACTAGATGTAGTTGAATAAATAATTGAATGTTTTGTCTGTCACATTTTGATATTAAAGAAGTATACGTTACAATTTGAATATTGGAAGTTAGGTGTTTAAACTTGCTTTTCTTTGTTTTTGTTATTGATGAGCATTCTGGTTTTCTGATCTTAGAATCGCGGCCTGATTAGTTGTTGGAAGATGATCTATTAAGATATATAATCTTTGGTTAATATGCAGGAAGAAGTACTGAAAATGAGAGTGTATTTCATGATCAACACATCTTTATGGAAGACTATATCAAAATGAACAAAAGTTTCAAGATTTTCATGTACCCACATGACAAAAACGACCCTTTCGCGAATATTCTACTGCCGGTGGAATTTGAACCCGAGGGAAACTATGCTAGTGAAAGTTTTTTCAAGAAATCGCTTAACAATAGTCATTTTTTAACTGAAGATCCCTCAAAAGCATATCTTTTCTATCTACCCTTTTCGATTGCAAGATTAAGACATGATCCAAGGGTGGGAATTGAGGGTATTCAAGATTTTATCAAAGATTACATTTTTAACGTTAGTCATAATTATCCATACTGGAATCGCACTGGCGGTGCCGACCATTTCTATGTTGCTTGTCATTCAATTGGACGGGTCGCCATCATTAAAGCAGAGGAGATCAAACTTAATGCCATTCAAGTTGTGTGTTCTTCAAGCTATTTTGCGTCTGCTTATGTTCCTCATAAAGATGTATCCTTGCCTCAAATTTGGCCTCGGGCACCAGAAGCTTCCCCAAATGTTACATCATCCAAAAGGTAACAGCTATTCTCTGTATGTTCTTCAAAATAAAATCTAGAGGTTGACTTATTAATTTGGTTTTCAGCTCTAAAGTTTTCCATTTTTGGATCTGGATCCGGGTTTGGACTATAAGCTGGACTAAGATTTAATGGTGAACATGTTGGTAGAAAACGGTTGTGACAATTATGATGACAACTTTAACTTTTATCCAGAGGCAGCAATTTCAGCCCATTCATCTGGAAACATGTCAATTCGGGTTATATTGTATTGATAATGTATTAAACATATAATATTAGCTTAATGTCAACCTCTAATGTTTTCAACTCTAGTTGTTTAATTCCCTATAATTTCTTTCACCAACTAGCACGTAGGACAAATATTTTTAAGAAATAACCTAAGTTCTGGATCTTTTTAGGAACAAGCTAGCTTTTTTCGCTGGAGCTATTAACTCCCCTGTTCGCCAAAAGCTTGTTGATACGTGGCATAATGACGCTAACATTTCTGTGCATTCTGGTCGCCTACACACGCCCTATGAAAAAGCACTTCAAGACAGCAAGTTCTGTCTTCATGTCAAAGGATTTGAGGTAAACACAGCTCGTATTGGTGATGCATTGTATCATGGTTGTGTCCCTGTGATCATTGCAAACCATTATGATCTTCCATTTGCAGACATTCTAAACTGGAAAAGCTTTTCAATAATCGTTGCCACATTAGACATCCCATTTTTACAAAGAATCCTTGCAGATATAAGTCCTGATGAGTATGCTAAGTTGCAGCGCAATGTGCTTGAGGTTAGAAAACATTTCCTTTGGTATGTTAATCCTGTTGATTATGATGCTTTTTACATGGTTATGTATGAATTATGGCTTCGCAGAGGTTCTATTAGGGTTCCATTGAGTTAGAAGTAGAGATATGATTCTTATATTTCTTGATTCATTGTGAATATTAGTTAAAACGTGACATTTTTAGGTTATGTAGCACTTTTATATGGCTGACAAAACCAGTCTTTCATACTATTTAATCCATTATAAAAATGTCCATGATTTGTTTGTTTTGCTCATCGTTTTCGCTTCTTTATTTTGTGGGTCTTGTTTTTATCCAAGAAACGTAAAAGGTAACTATAGTGAAGGCAAATAGGTAACTATGATCAAGATAATACCGATGCTGTAAGTTTGTAGAAGAATAAGGTAATCTAATGTCTGTATATTTAGATACAACAACCCTACTGGATTGGCAAAGGTCTAAGCACCTTTGTTATTCTGCCACGGCTTGAGTACAGCAACAAGAACAGCGGTGATTACTAAGAGCAAAATTATAATAGCCAAGCACATCCATTTCCTCGTGTTCTTCTGTAACTTCTTTGCTTTCTGAAGGGCCTTGTTCCCATTTTGCACATGATCTACTGCAGTCGACACCTACATAACACATTCACGAGTCATTAAAAATATTAACAAAATCAAACCATCTAAAGTCTTGACATATATGAGAATTATTATGTTCATTTTAAACAAGGTATATCACTTCAATGTATTAGTTTGGTCAGTTTGGTTTGGTTCTGAATTAAAATCTAAAACCTAACAAAAAGAACCCAGGCATCGTAAAACAAAACCAAAACTAACGATTTAGGTTTAGTTTGATTCTTTTAGTTTCATGGTTCTTTGGTCTAGACTTACATGTGTCTCTATGTTGTCTAGCATTTCCCCTTGAGCATCCACTAATATAGCCAAATCTTGAAATATCTGCAAGAACCAGGAAAAAAAAAACCAAATTAATATCTAGATGAGAATTGTATCATCAGCGTGATCTAATAAACTGACACACTTAAATGAATCAACACTTTCAGTTAATCCGAACCCTTATGGATCAAGTCCAGTATAAAAATAAGACACAAATTAGTAGTTGGTGCGTATATAGTAGTTGTATTGAACTGTTTAGGTTTTGTTTGTTTATACCAATTTCTCTTCATTCATATAACCATGGGTACCGTTTTGAAAATATAAATGAAACACACGCAATCAAATATTAAATGTTTGAATCGACTTTGCTTAGGTTTAAAGATCACCGTAGTTTGCAAGCATTGAATCCATATGAGTGGGTCATGTCATATAATATAATAACTAATTCAATTGTGTTCTTGCTTAGAAATATAATCATACCTGTTGCAATTCAAGAAGTTTCCTTTCTACCTCTATTACTGCATCATGGCGTTCTTGGATCTCTGCTAGTGTGTCAACCACCTGCAAATACATCCCAAGGCTTAATATTAAATTAGACATGGTCGCGACACACACAGGGAACTAACTCTCACTATTGCAAAAATGTGAAAATAACATTATGAACTAACCTGGCCCCGTCCTTGTTCCTGAATAGCTTTTTGGAAAATTTGTTCGCTATCCCCTGTCTCTATTAGTCGATCAATGGTCTAGTCAAAAATATGGGATAATCAGCATAAATGTTGTATGCGCAAGGATGCCATTTTCAAGATAACTAAAAGAAATGATACCTCACCTCTTCATCAGCCCTGGTTCCCGTCACTGATATCAAATACCCATTACATAACATGTAGTTAGATAAGGTGCAGCATTGTGTCCTGAAGAATAGCTTCAACGTCGTATAGATGTGGCAAGATGGGCAGATAATGGGTTAAAGCAAGTTAGGGTTTAAAAGGGTGAGGGTTGGGTTGACCCGCAAAAACTTTGTGCATCTCGTAAGCAAATTTAATAAATTATAAGACGCTATTTATGATAATAATAGTATTACACCAAGAATCCAAATCTTATGCACACAATTTAGGAGGTTGGGTGATTTAAAAATAGATGTTTGACTTGTTCCCCTGTCACTATTATTTTATTTGTCCGTTTGAGATAAAACAGAATCCAAATCGACCCATTCATAAATAAATTGGTCACAACTGCCACTTCTAACGTTAAGATGTGTTCAGTCACCTGTAAATACCCGTCTCTCAACAACTTGGCGATGCTCTTGATGTATACTTTCTCTTAGATTCTGAAAAATGTTCATTGCAGCCGAAAGGTTAGAAATTAATATGAAGGAATAAAAGGTCAAGAATCATATGCGCATCTGAACTACCTGAAATTCAGTCACCTTATCTTTGAACTTCTTTTTCAGGGCACTGTCAACAAGAACAGTATCAACAGATAGAAAAGTAGATTATTAGAGTTCAATTGATTAATCAAGAGGCTAGGAAGTATGATGTATTACAGTGTAGTTGCTGTTCTTGATCGGTCTACTCCAGTTCCTGGTCCGCATCCAGCTTTTTGTCTGTTGGCCACATTCTTAGTCCAAATTAAAGTAGAATTCGTGAGTTTGAAGAATTCAAGATATGAGGATTGAGTGCAATATAAAGTCTTTATAGTCTAACCTCCTTGTCAAGTTCCTGGATTTTTGCTTTAACAACACGCGCAATCATCCCAACTTCATTCACATCATTCTCCATTCGTTGCTTGATTGCTGCAAAACAACAAAGTCATTTGTAAGTTTTCAATAGTCAACTGCAATCCAAGATGTCTTTATCCAGTACTATTTTTCAAGTAGAAACAAGTAAAATAGTCGGTGATCATGACTGCTACTTGAAGATTACCTTTCATGGAAGCAGCCCTGGTTACGGTTTTTGATTCCTCATGAGCATCCTGTGTAGATGATTTGTTAGGCGATAACAAATAAACGTTAGTCATCTTCAATTATGGTCAGATGAAGGTAAGTTTGCACGAAGATGTTGTCTATTACAAAAAAAATTCTCGTGTGAATAAGATGCTGCGAGGATACCTGTAGTTTCTTTAGAAGTCTACTGAGTTGTTCTAATTCTCTCTCGATATGTTGAACCTAATGAAAGGAAGAGCTTGATAAGTGTATGTGTTACACTAACATCATTTAAGAATGCAAAATAGGCACAAAGCCTGATAAACTAAATTCAACTTGGTTGATAAAGTTAGGACATAAACCTTCTTAAAAAATTCGTCCAACTCTATCTCTGCAGATCGTTTTCCTGATTCAATATCTCCACCACCGTAACTGCATCTTCGAGGGCTACCAAATGTCTACATATGTCGTAAAATATATAAACTGAAAATAAGTAATCAGAAAATCTGTAGGGAAACCCAGTGTCATGAAGTATATTACATGGTCGACACAAATGGGACTAAAAAAAATACAAACAAAAATAGGAATAAAAAGATGCTAGATATCCAAAAGATGCACATTTCATTAATAACTTAAACTGCTAAGAGCATGGGGTATGGGAGATGGTTGGGCAGGGGTCGGGCTGAGCTGGCAGCCGGCATCGGTTTGGCAACCATACCTCCCCCTTTTTGGCATAGTGGGTGGTCGGCTAATTGATGTCAATCGGGGTAAGGGAAAAAACAATTTTTTTATGTTTTTTTTCTTCCTTTTTTTTTATAATGATATAATAACTAGCAAGGGGACTAGAGTCACGATGGACCATAAAAGGAGAAATTTTGTTTTACATGTATAACCATAACCATATATGTGTAGGTGCATTCGATAGTCATCTTAATGAATGTGAATATCCATTAAAAACAAGCTAGGGATCTAATATAGATATATAAAAACATCTTAATTGATTAAGATTAAAGAATCAGTGCAGTGTAATCTATATATGTCATAATTAAAATAGAATTAAGATTAAAGAAACTTACAGATAATAGGTCATTCATGGTGGATTGGAGGTAATTTACAAATAAAAAGAAGAAAAAAAACAGCTAGAGAGAGATTGATTGATTGAAATTGGGTTTATTGTGAGAAAGAATGAAACAATATAGAGACATGCAAAGATGCACATACAAAATTAAACAAGAAGAACCGTGAAAGGCACGTTTTTTACTTTACTTAAATTAAATTAAATATATACACACACTCGATCACTATTTTTTGCATGGTAATAATGTTACGCCAAAATATGTTTTTGTTTCACTATTTGGAAGTACGCGTGCTAGCTTCGGACTTGAGAATTGGGCATCTTTTTAACCAATCACACCATGTCATATTGGATATGCCAAAACTCGTCGAAACATGTCAAAAAAAACAGGGGTGGTGCTTGTTAACATGCCAAAAACTATTATTTTTAAGTTAAAACAAAAACTAAAATTCCATTAAATAAAAAACTACAGTTAAACTACATTTAAATTAAAATAAAAGTAAATAAAATGTTGAACTTTTGTATGTTGGATAAGTTTACAACTTGTATGTTGAACTTTTGTTTGTGTAAAAATGTTTGAAAAAATTAGTTGGAGTTTGTAAATGACCTAAAAAGCAAACAAATAAAAATCATACTGTTGTATATAAATTAAACTAAATAGGGATATTTATGTAATTTACTTTTTAACTCGAGTTATTTTTAAAATCTATTTAAGTAACTTTTGGCTTAAGTGTCTATACTTTTCAAAAGCTCTTAAAATTTATGCGACAAACAGTTGAAACTAATAAGCTTTATTTTAATAAAAACCATAAACTCAAACTCTCATAAGTTTTATGCCAAATATACCCATTTTTTTATAAAAGAGGTGATCCTTACCCAACTTTATTTTACTATATATAAAAATGTATGCAGTATATGATGCTGTATACTGCTTGTATATATATTTTGTGTATGGTAAGAATAAAGTTGCGTAGATAAGATAATTATGTGAATAAACATTTTATCTATAGGCATATCAAACATTTGGAAATAGACTCCAAAAAGATATATTTTATAAGGAATCATGAAGAATGAATGCATGTAATAATAATAATATTTACATATCAAAGGCATTTCACACTTGAAAGATTGTTCATGCGTAGGCTGAATTAATACTACTAACTTTTACATCAAGGCTTAGTGACAAATTATCTTCAATCCCCTGTATCAGTTATGCCAACAAAGAATTCAAAGTAAGTTAACACATATATATAAAAATAAAAAATATTTATAAAACAATTATACAGAGAATTCAAAGTAACATTAAATACAAACTTTAATGAAATCTCTAATAATAAAACTTAACTCATAGAGGAATTCTTAAAACCTCAAACATATATAAGTTAACCTCTAACTTCATTTACCGGTTCAGTGGTAAGCCCGAATCCAAATGGGTACAACGGGTCATAATGTGAGTCGCCAACGTTCATCGGTAGCTGATCGACTGTCTTGAACCATGTCCGTGCAAGCTTACCCGTAAAACCATAATCACCATACAACACATCAGCCACACCTTGACCCTCGCTTCCAGGAAGCCAAGCCGCCACCAATGCATCCATGCTAGAAATATATGGTTCTATCACCACCGGCCTGCCCGAAATGAGCACCACAACACACTTCACGGCCCCACATACATTCGTGATGGTGCTCGGGCCTGGATCAGGAATGGTTAAATTCAGATTATCTCCTTGTGTCTCAGAATACGGGTGCTCGCCGGTTACAACAATGGCGTATGAGAAATTATTTGACTTGATGAATTCGTGTGTCGGGTTTTCTTGAAACACGACTTCAGTTGTTGAGTCAACTGTGTTCTTTATAGCGGTTAGAATTGTGGTACCTGTCAAATTAGCAAGAAACAGATTATTTCATGGTATTTTATGTTGAATGTGATCATTATTTAGAGGTGACAATTTGACCCATTTACTCGTAAATAGATCGAAGTTCTTCTTTACAAGGGTGAAACGGATAAAATAAACTCAATAATACTAGCTAAAAAGAATATGGGTCAGGCATCTCAAAAATGTACTTTTAATGCATAAAACCTGTAAAATAAATTTTATGATCATATTTGACAACGCTAATTGTTCAACAAAAACTTCCTTTAGAGAAAGTACTTTTTGCATAAACATTTACCCGCTTTGACCTGTTGTTACAAGTAACCCAACCACCAATTGATCATACAACAAATAACACAAACCTTTTGTGATATTTCCGCTTTGTCCATGCCACTCGATGGTCCAGCCACCACACTGGTAACCAATATCATCGGCATGGGTCCCGGAGACGAGTATTTTGCTTGACTTTTTTGGGAGGGGAAGCAATGGCTCGTTTGCAGTTTTACCGTTTTTCAGCAGAACTAGTGATTTCCTAACAGCTTCCCGAGCAAGTTCTCTGTGCTCTTGAATTCCAAGGTATCTAGTCATGGTGAAATCCCCCAATGGGTTTTCGAACAAACCCATGACAAATTTAACACGCAAAATCCTCCTAACCGCATCATCAATTCGACTCATGGGTATGAAGTTATTCTTCACTAAACAACTCAGCCCATCAATGAATTCTGTATAATTAGTCGGTACCATGACCTGCAATCCAAATATTTTAATGCATTTGCATAACTAACTCTGTGAACTTTTCAAAAATGAATACATCAAGGAAACTAGAGGTGGTAAGATGGGCAAGTCAGTCAGGTTGGGTAAAGAATCAAAGTGGGGTTCGGGTTGAAATGGGTCATACCTCATATGGGTAGAAATGGTCCATGTTAAGTTGGTTTGACCCGCAAACACTTTTCTCCTTTTTATAATATAATAAAAATAAATTTTTAATAAGTAAAGCATTTACTAATATGTGAAGATTTGGGGAAGTTGCATTAACTACACCTCTGGCAACTTTCGACTCGTTCAACACATTTTGGCTTGTTAGCTAGCCTGTTAGCTGGAAAAAATATTTTTTGGGCCATAGGAGATAAAAACAACCCAAAATCAACCATCCGTGAGTAACTTGGTTAAAATTGCCACCTTTAAAAAGAATTGGACAGATCAAGAACTAACCATGTCTAAACCAGCCTCAATACTCTTTAAAATAGAATAAGTGTAATTAGCGTGAGGCGGATCTGTAATTCTATCGATACCTTCCCAGTCTGAGATCACGAATCCCTAAAGATCAACAAAAACATCAAAAGATTAATCTTGGTAGTTTCATTTAGATTTGAACAAAAAATATAAAGAGAAAATATCAGGGTTTTACTCTAAATTTCATGGTGTTTTTTAGGAAGTTGGTGATGAGTTGATGATTTCCATGCATTTTTTCTCCATTCCAGCTCGAGTAGGAGATCATAATGCTTGCAACCCCTTTGCGTACCGAATCATAGTACGCTGGCATGTGAATACTCAATAATCCATGCTGGTTAATCACGGTGTTGTTCTCATTAATGCCTTTTGTTGTGCCACCATCGCCAACAAAGTGCTTGGCACACGCCACGACTTTTTCTCTAGTTAAAAGAAAGCCAATAAAGATCATATTATGATTATGACTATGTAAAAAATTAGAGGCGTTGGGAGGGGTTTACTTTCCGCCAACAAAAGGTACTCCTTTTCGACCATCAGGAATATCTCCTTGTAGTCCTGGTATAAGCTCGGTCATTGCACGAACAATGGAAGGATCTTCACTATAACTTTCAAAGCAGCGGCCCCATCGTGGGTCTCTACAAACCTGTAAATTGGATAACGAATAACAAGTTTTCAAGATTATATGTTTTCCTGTCATTTATCAATGATTAACTTATTGGTACTGTTCATATGATTGAGGAGAATGAAGATTTGCTTGTGAGAACAATGTCACGAAATCATTTTTACCGCGATACAAGGTGCAAATGCATAGTTAATCCCTGTTGCTCGAACTTCAAGAGCAGTTGCAACTCCAATTTTCTTGATCAGTGCTGGGTCCCTATAAAATTGACATAAATGGGCAGCTATTTGTCAAATGTCCAAAACACATTTCAATAATGTTTCTTACTGTTTCCATGAGATAGTTATGCTAATCACATGAAGAGTATTAAACTATTTGACGGGAAAATAAGTAACTTTGACAGATAAACTTGGCATCTTGCAATTTTTATGAGATTAATACTTGTTGTGGGTTCTTGTATCAAGGTGGGACACTTTGTATGTATGGGTGGAATTTGTGTAGAATTAGTTGCGTTTAATAAAAATTATAAGAAAAAAAAAAAAAACTTGCCTTGTTACTCCAAGACCAACATTGTGTGGAAAGATGGTAGCTTTATAGACATTATTGTTGCCATGAACGGCATCAATCCCATAAATCATCGGTATGCCTAAACGGGTTGCCAACGACCCTCTTTGGAATTCATTAACCATATTAATCCATGTTTCCGGGGAAGCCTCCTTAGCCGGAACACTCCCTCCACCGCTCAATAGACTCCCTGCCCATGCATAATCCGATAACATTATAAATTATAAACAACACAAAAGCGTCATAAACGAATAAAGAAAACTAATTACGTTTAATTACCTATGAAGTACTTCTGCATTACATCAGCCGAAGCTGCAGATCGGTCAATTTGTGTCATTTGACCAATCTTCTCCTCCAAAGTCATTCGTTTCATCAAGTCCCTTATTCGAACATTTATAGGCTGTTTCGGATCTTTGTATTTCGGGGTTTCTTCTGCAGCCATGGTAGTCCAATAACAACATATCACAAGCATCACGAAAACAAAAGGTGAAAGTTTTGCCATTTTTCAGCTCCTATACCTTCATTAATCACAAAATATAACTATAAGCAAGTGATTTGACTTTTTATATAAGCAAATAACTAACTTTTTAAATTTGACTTCAGAATACAAACTGTCCATTGTTCTTATGAACTGACAAATGAAGATTAATATTTTCCTAGTTACTTTTTACCATTGGGGGTTAAGAAAATGTCATGCTACAAAAGTTTCAGCCTTTATGAATATTATGGTATCTTATTCTTTTAATAACCAATAAGTCAAGAATGAAATAAACAATAAATAAGCCAAAGTAGCTAAATTTTATCAAGAAAAGTCCAAATTGTAGAACATTTGGGAGAAAATAGAACTACAAGCCATTGGTCATCAGACTAAATACCTTTGCTCCTTTTTTGAGAAAAGATTATACTTGTCTTTTGGGGCCAAACAAGCTAAAATTCATTGTCAAGATTCATATAAGATTTCTACTCTAACGAGTAAGGTATGTTTGACAAAAGCAGCTAGAGGTGGCGTAACTTTATTTTAGGGTCTTGAGCTTTTAGGAAAAACTCATCATCCAATACACATATGGGTCATAATTAAGTTACATCTGGGTCCAAATGTTTCACCTAAAGTAAAGATGTCCGCAATGTCCATATTCAGAACTATCATCGTCGTCATTACTCGAGGCAGGGAGATACTTGATGGTCATCTAAAACAATTAACATAAAGGAACTAGGCAAACTTTATAAATCATAATCAAACCAATATCATCACACATATATCTAACTATACAATGACTAACAGGAACTTATAATTCCAAAAATTAAAAAATATGAATAAAAGTACCTTTAAATAACTTACAAAATTTATTCACATCTTCCCAACCTTAAGATCTTGTGGACCCAATAGAAATAGAAGATGAATATTTTAATTGTGAAAAATAATACAATGGACTAAAAGCCAAAAACAAGTTTTTGTTTTTGTTTTTTTGGGTATATACATGTGAAAATATAACATTCACAAGCTATTCAACTTTTTTGTGAATGTTCACCATTGATTCTGTCTTCGTGTACTCATATTTTTACTACTACCAAATTAGTCTAGTATATTATATATCACTCTTTATTTTATTTTGAATAACCGACCCTAAGTTTTAAAAAAAAAAACAGCAAACAAATTTTTTTTAAAAAAAGTGATTTTGAACATATGGGTATCATTATTAGTCTTATATGATCTAACAATGCAGCAAATCATATCATATAAAGAAACAAAGCAAACCACTATTATGATATTATCATAATCATCATCATTAATAACAAAAATCATACATTATTAGGACCACCCCACAAAACCTCATAATCTAATAACATCTGTAAAGGCAAAGAAATAAAAAACATATTGAAAAGAAAGATTGAGCTTACAGGGAATATTATGAATGTAATGTTGAGCGTATGTATATTGAGAATGGTGAAATGAGGAGATGAAAATTGAAGAATGTGGGAAGCTGATGATGGTTTTTATAGGGATGTGTGTGTGTATGTGTTTGTTTATCTTTGGAGGGTTTTAAGGATATGATTAACGTCTAGTTTTTGACATTATCCCTCATGATCATGATGATAAATACAAATTTAAAATCTCGATCATTAAACGATTTTCAATTTTGTTACACACTTTTGTTATATTTTTAGTAACTTTATCATACTTTTGAATGGACTAGTTATAACGCATTTAATGTTGGAGAAAATAGAAGCTGTATATAGTTTCATAATAACTCAAATATAAGCGTATGATATCAACTACCATCGTGATGGTCTAGTGGTTAATTAGACATTTTTTTATCTTATAAAAGATGTCAACGTTGAAACACATTTAGATAAATAACCTAGAATAGCCAAAGAAATGGTCCAAAAACGGTCATAAAGATATTTGGTTAACCTCCATAAATCTGAATCAAAAAGATCTGCCATACTTGAACAAAAAACCCCATTTGTTTACCCATTTACTTAACATGTAACAACATTCATTATAAATATCACATTACTATTCTATTAATGACAGATAAAATTCATCTATTATGGTTTCATCATCGGAGGAGTAGAAAAATGTTTTTTTATACATCCTCAATCAGCATGCGGGATTCGAGACCTTCTTGCCTCTAATAAGTCGATATGGAACGTATTCTCAACAAATATTCTTATCCATTTGACAAACTAAATTGTAAGGTCGATAGAATACAATAATAGTTTTGAACAAAATTGAGTATTATTTTCTACAAGTCTAAACGTTTTTAACGGACTTTAAAGTTTTAAATAACTAAAAGAATGTCAATGACATTCAGGTCATCTTCAATGTATGTATCAAAACACTGAGATGGTAAAAAAAATTAGGTGTAAACCATCTTCATATGTTGAATCCATATATTTAGAAATGTACTATAACTAATTTAACTTGATTGAACAGTTGTAATGTTAAAGTTTATAATAATAATCTAATGGTCGTAGTAGCTCAGCTCCTGAGATCATTTCCAATGGTAAACCTTTTTTTAAATTTATAAACTACATATGTCATCAACCTATAAACCTATAAAATTTCATAATCTCGTACCTTTGTCATGCCATATTGCCATATCATCTTGAACCTCTTCTTCTTACTATAGAAGTTGCGTTCATAAACCATTTTAACTTCTTCTAAA
Source organism: Asclepias incarnata (assembly GCA_025447715.1). Taxonomy (NCBI): domain Eukaryota; kingdom Viridiplantae; phylum Streptophyta; class Magnoliopsida; order Gentianales; family Apocynaceae; genus Asclepias; species Asclepias incarnata. The sequence goes on from JAOEHQ010006526.1 coordinate 16,060, forward strand.
CCTTTTCTTAAACTAACAATGCTCTAAGGAAATATGGCAGATACTTAGAGGCTGTTTGGTTTACAGATTTCAATGGAATTTGATGGAAACACATTTGAAATTTCTTATGTTAATCTAACAAAACAAGGAAGAATATCCAAATTCTTTTCATTAAATTTCATTGAAATCTTTAAACCAAACGGCATCTTAGGTTTTTTTTTTTTTATAAAAGAAAAACAAAACAAATACTTGGTTCAATGCAATAAATGCGTTTGTTATTTTTGTTGGAACATAAAAATGGAAATAAATCCCTTTAAAACGACCGGATATTGTGTTTTTTCTTCGGAACAATCAACATATAAAGCCTTTTTAAGCCATTTAACAAGAAACTAACATTTGCTTATATATGTTTTCGGTTCCGATATATGCATTTAGAAAAACATATTTTGGCATAAATCTTTACTTCGTGTAATTTTGTTCTTAATTTCTTGTTTAATTTAGCCATTATAATCATACTTGTTTAAAAGTACGTAAGCTGCCTTAATGAATAATTTCTTAAAATAATTTGGAATATCAGTGTTTTGGAAAAACTTGTTTGAAAATGCATTATTTGATTTTCCCAAAAATCCAAACAGATAACATCAAGAGATTAGTTGACGAAATCTATGTTGGAGACTTTATCTTTGTTTTTCCCCAAAATCTAAACAAAAACAACCAAGACCAAATTTTGTAGTTTTGATCCATCTCATAAACAGGTCATCGATAAACATAGGACAATGATGATACTAAGGCCTTCCGTAGTAAGAAAAACTAGAACACCCTATTCTTCCAGTCACATCAGCGCCACATCAGCTTTTCTCTCTCCTAGAACACCCCCAAGAACACCCCCTCGTACTAAGCCCTATTATTCACTCAATCCTCAAATATTTTATTATTATACCCACACACACATATATATATATACCCCACAAATAACAAAAAAATAAAAAATAAAACGGACCCACTTCTCTCTCTCTCTCCCTCTCTTCGTCGGATGCGTCTGAAATTGGGACATTGGTTTAGACGCCGGAGTTTAGACGCCGGCTCGTACTAGACGTCCAAACCAAGTTGGCGTCGGATGTGGCGTCAACATCCTTACTACACACGGCCTTACACGCCTATATATTACAATTTTACAATGATATTATACTTTAGCATATCTATCAACCAATATAATAAAACAGGATTGAGACATCCTTTGATCGACATGTGACGTTTTATTTGATTGATACGTGTCCCTTTAATCTTATATTCAATAATAATCCTATTTTTTTTAGATATTATAAATAACTAAAATTTATAATTAATTAATATATAGATTTAGATACCTAATATAATTAAAACTCTTACATTTAAAATTATATTATATTATTGTTACCATATTTATCTATTTTCATCACCAATCTTTTTTTTATGGTAATTTATATTTTACATCATATTGCCATTTATTTATAATATATATAAATAAAACTTATTTATTTTATTCCATAAGATATGTTAAATTAATAAATAAATAATAATAATATATTATGTTTTAACTTATAATTCAATATTAGATTTAGTCTCGTGTCAAATACACGGGAGGTTAATGATTTTTTAAAAATAAAATAAATTATTAAATGAATGCAAATAAAATTCCTTATAAATTCAAATTTAAAAATATAAGAAAAAAGAAATCGATAATTTAAATGTAAAGAATATAAATAAATAATGTAAATTTGAAACAACAAACTGATATTTTTTAGGATGTGAATATAAATTATTATGTGGACTGGATTACCATTATCAATTGAAACATAGATAAGTTTTAGAAATTTTTTTTGTAGAGATATGTTTTTAGTAATTTAATTATTAATAATCATGAAAAGCAAAAAAATATTACTTATATTTAAATGAAGTATTTAGTAAGATTTAGTCTTACTAAATAAAGGGCTAAAAAGTGTAAATTAGTGATGAAAAACAAAAAAGTGTAAATTAATGAGACTTTTCCTCTAACTATTAATATAATTAATAAATAAAGTTTATTATTAATAACGTAAATAAAGAGTTGTATTTATCTTGTATTTTTTATTATTAATAAACTAAATCGAGTTGTTTTTTTTTTAACTAAATAAAGGTTGTTTTTTATTTTAAATAACCTAATTTAGTCACATGTTTAATAATTTAATTTAGAGAAATTGAGAGTTATGATTGGTCAATTAATGTTAGGTCAGTTGTCTTTTAGTATATATTAAGATTAAGATTAAGATACTATTATAAATTTTAGAATTTTTCTAACTACAGCCCTTAGGACTGTCAAAACCTGCATAAAAAACTTGTACCTTCTATATCAAAAGCCCACTCCTAAATTTTATGATAAAAGTACAATTATTTTATGCACGTTAATGACAGCCTAGGGCTGTCATTAGCAAAACCCTAAATTTTATACCAACAAAGCCTATAACGATAAAACAAAACATGTAACTATACATAATTATTATAAACAACAAAACAAAAGAAACAAAAAGACACAAAAGGAAAAGAAAACAAACTATTTTTAAACCTTAAAAAGTAGCTCATTGGAAAGAAAAAAAATTGTATTATTTTAAATAATAATTCTTCGATACCAATAATAGTTATATTGATATTTATATTAGCTCTTGAGACATGATTTCACAATAAATTTTATATGAACATAACCTATAACAATAAAACAAAACATATAACTAAAACAATAATAATAATAAAGAATAATCTAACCGGCTAGCAGGCATATTTTTGTCAATGACATCTCTAGATGACATCTCTTCCTTGCTTTTTTCATATTTTATTATATGGATGGAAGGGCATGGCACCATCCCGGTAGGCCGGTACTGTACCAGTACCGATCCTGAAAATCGCCAAAATTTGGTACCGGTCTCGATCCCATATAAGCCGGTACCGAGACGGTACCCATATTTACCGACGGTACCAGTATATTACCAGTGCCGTCTCAATACCAATCCTGCAAACTATCAAAATAGATAACGATATCGGTCCCATTTAAACTTCGGTATTAGTTTCCGGTATCAGGACCAGAGCGATCGAGATTTGTGATTTCTTGTTCTTCCCTATTTTATTATACCCAATTAATTATATATAAAAAAAAAAAGGAAACGAAAACATACGCACATAGCCAACCTTGTCCCCACCCTCTTTGTCCTCTACTCTCGTCTTCACTTTGTCAAGTTTGGTGACATGTTTGGTGACACATTGGTGCCATTGGGTGACACATTGAGGAAATGCCCATTGGCAGAGGCGGAGACAAGGGGGCTGATGGTGCCAAGCCTCCCAATAGTCGCAAATGCAACGGATTTTCTATAGCCCAGCCGAAGATTTCCCGAGGTTTATATAGTATGACCCCTCCAATGAGTCAAAAAAGCCGTATCCTAGCTCCTTCACTACCCATTGGCATAGGTTAGCAACCACTATTCAATGAACAGTTCAGTCTCTATTTTTGAGTAGAGCCAATTAATAGTATAGTAAAAAGATTTGCATTTCTGGCGTAATGTTTAATCCAAATTTAGTATTCTGGAGACAGAATGCCTTGCAAGGCTGGAGCCCCCTTTTCTATCTTAGATCCTTTGGTAGGGTCCGTAGGGATAAGACTGTCTACATCTCAACCTCCCCAATACACCGTCGTCGTATTGGGATCCAAAACCCATTGAAGACGGCATTGGGTGTTACTTACTTTTTTTATAATGGCACATTACCTGTTTGTGATAATTATCAAATCAGCTTATTTTTTATTTTTAATTTCATTTCAACTACATTGCAACTGCAAATCATATCAAATGTAACAGAAAACATAACAAACTTGCATTGTGAGAACTTTATGTTTCAGAAACTTATCGATTATTTACTTGGATATCGAAAAATAGAAATGAACATGTGCTTGTCTATGCTATGCAACATCAATTTATGCCTAGTGTAGTACTGTTGCGACTGTCCTAAATGCGCTTGGTTAATGACAAAATGGTGGAAACCATAAGTTTGCAGTCTATTGGCTTTGTTAGATATGCATCCATACCCACTTCTAAGCATTTGGCTTCATCTGATGACATGGCATGTGCTGTCAGTGCCACGATAGGAATACGTGATTCTGATCCTGTTTCTGCTTTGCGAATTGCTTTAGTTGCTTCGTAACCGTCCATCTTTGGCATCTGATATGTCAAATAGATAGAAACAAGTTATAAGCTATCGCGTCACATGAATATAGATACAGTTCCGTTATACAATTTCATAGCTTTGTTCACTGTACTATGCGTATTGGTGTCGGTTGATGTTTTTCTTGTTATCCTGTAATATGGGAAACTTCAATTTAGTTTATGAATTACTAGAATAGTGCCCGTGTGATGCTGCATTGACACATAGTTTAGGTAGTCTCAAAAAAAAAAAAAATCAAATTTATTATTGAAAAATATATCTACACGGCGGCAGTCAGCGGACGGGGCTGTCCTGCTGTTGAGGTGGCAGTTGGTGGTGGTGTAAGGAAGGGGTGATGTGTCACCTTTATTAATCAGATTAGGAAAATGGGTGATGTGGCACATTCCTATTGGTGTTACTTAATCTTAAAATGGAGGTGGAGGTTTTGTTTTATATAATAGTATAGATAGATGATTCATAGTTGGAATATCTTCGTTTGTATATTGAACTACTTAAAGGAAAGCAAAAGTCTAATAAAAAGGAAAATAATTGTTAAAAATGACATCCTTACTTGACAGTCCATGAGTATCAAGTCGTATGGTGCAAAGTCAAGAAATTTCTGACAATTTTCTATTTCATTTAGAATATTTACGGCTTCCACTGCCTGCACCCCATCTCCCACAGCGACGACCTTAGCACCCATCTGCTCGAGCATCATAGTCGCCACTCTCTGTAGTATCGGTGTGTCTTCTGCCAACAAAATGCGTAGGCCTTCAAGAGCCTTTTGTCCATTCTTGGCTTTGTCCGCATGATGAATATCTTGCTCATTATTTGAGTCATCATTTGGGAAGGATGTCAATGTTACCGTACTGTTCGTACTCAACTTTTTCCGTTCTGAATGGACTTCATTTAGCTCTGGGAAGCAATTGCCAACTGGTCCATAAATTGTGAAGTTTTCTTGATTTGTTGCTTCAGTTCGGGAGCTTTCAGTTGATTTAAACTCTGATATTTCAGAATTGTATGAACTTTTTGTGTTTATGTGCATAGGATCAATCGGAAGACATTTGTGTCCATCAGTCCCCATAATTATTTTCTTCTGCTTCTCAAGAATGCTTTCTTTTATAACAGCTTCAATCATTTGAATCATTTTTGCCTTGTAAAGTGGTCTATTTACCATCAACAAATGTCCTCTTCTTCGAAGCTCAATCTTGATGGTATTGGGTGTATCTTGATTTAGAATCCAAGCAAACTTTGGCCCCTTGTTGAATGTATCTAGGAAATTGAGCTGTTCCTTCCATATGTTTGTGCTCAAGTTAAGCATTCCGATATCAACGACTATGATGAAAACTGACATCTCTACCTCTTCCTTGTTTAATGATTCAACTTTTGTATGCCTGTATTTCAAGTTTTGCTCATAAATGGTAGGTTTAAAGTGCACCTGAAGTATATGTGCCAGTTCATTCCACTCGTTCGCTTCCCATATTGGTACTCCAAGTTTACGTAGCCACCGGGAAAGAATTTCTGTACCCATTTTTCTACCGAGTGCCAGAACTACCTGTGTATAAAGTTTCAATGAAAGAAAACTCGATCATCTTTGTAGTCCAGGTTCTTAATAAGTTTGAGTTAGTGGTGTTCACCTTCAAGTTATGGTCTGCAAATTTTAGTCGGTAGTTTTCTCTTGGTATATCTGCAGGTGTGCTGAGTAAAAGGTACAGTTGCATTAAGGTCCCTGGTCCATTCTTCTTGACAACTCTAATTTCTCCACCCATCTTGTTAACCTGTTAATAGCATTCTCTTTGTAAGGCAGTATTATTTGAAATTTGTACCTAAGACAAGACGGGTTGCACCGTGTATTAATTGGCTCAAAGAATCATCTTCCTTACCAGGGTTCGAACAATGCATAACCCAAGACCAGTTCCACCATGCCTGAAGTTATAAAGTAGTTTCGGGGATATGTCATGGAACTATAAGTTCTGAAAATGTGGAATTATCAATAAGATAGTATTAGTTCCTTACAGTCTAGTTGTTGACGGGTCTGCTTGTTCAAAGCTTTCAAATACCGATCCCCATTTACTCGGATCAATTCCTATTTGGCAAGAATGATAAAAGATGAGAGGAATAACATATACATAAACTGTGATATACTTTGAACTTCATACCACATCCAGTATCTTCAACTTCGAAAAAAAGAATCATCGTTTTGTCATTCTTGCAGGATCTTCTCTCATGGAGTCCTTCCTGTCTGATCTTTTTCTGGGATGCAGACCACAAAGCTTTCTGATCGATGAAGAAGTTTCCACTATTACTGAACGAATTTAGATTCTCGCACCAGCCTCGCAGAATAATATATCCCGCTGTAAGTCAATTTCTAATATTAATCTCCGTGGACAAAATTTAGTAAATCAAAAGTAACATTACTTTGATCATATTGATATACATGTGACTCCCTATGCAGAACTATTTATAACTGTGAAAATTGCACTTACATGTCGTAAACTTGATCGAGTTACTGATTAGATTTGCGAATATCTGAACAACTCTACCTGAGTCTCCACGGACTACTCTTGGCATATCATCTGATGACATTAACCAAACATATAGCATATTAAAACAATTGTTTCTACTGTTAGTTGGGAATGCAGGTCCCAAGGACCCAAACTTGGTATTTATTATGAAACCATCTTTGTTTATTCCTTTAGGATCAGATTTGATGACAGCAGGGGTGGCAAAAATGGGCGGGTCAGGTAACAGGTCAAAAAAGTTTGGTTCAGAAAAACAAATATAGTGGTACATGTCAGGCCGACCCAAGACACTTTCCGTTTAGTTCTTTCAAAAGAATACATAAATACTTAGGGATGAAGTCTGTAATACCAAATAAATGACTACTTGAATCGGAATTTTGTCACAAGGGCATAATCTGACAATTGATAATTACGAAAAAAAGTGACAGATTCTGGCCACATCCAGAGAAAGACCACACAAGTTTCCACTCCTCCATACAATTGATAGTTATATATTATTAAAAAAACTACATTATTACAATGATAAGCCTCCGTTTAAAAAATCAATGATAATCTAGTTTTAAGTTTTTTAAATAGGTGATTTAGGAGGTTGTATGCATCAAAGTTCACTTTGGGAAACTTTTTGACCTGTGAGACCCATTTCATTTTTGGCTAATTTTTTTTATTTGACCCAGTAGAGATAAAACATAACTCGAATTGACCCATAAGTAAATGGGTCGAAATTGCCACCTTTACATGATAGTCATGGTGTTGTATTTGTACCAGAGAGATCTATGATGGTTTCCACATTGTGGTTCTTGCACTGCACAGAAAACATATCTACGAGTCCTTCAAGTTCTCGCCCCAGATCAAACTCAGCTTCTTCCAGCACTAGTTTCCCAGATTCGACCTGTAATTTATAAAATATTAACCAAGTGTTCTCTCTAGGACAATTTGTTTAGAATGACTGAATGAGTTTTGCTGCATATATCTGGTTGCCTTTCTTAAGTTATAGAGCTAAAAATATGCAATAGTTTTTGTAATTTCACCTTACTAATATCCAAAATGTTATTAAGAAGCCTGAGGAGAGCTGTTGAACATCTACGAATTTGAGTGATTGTTGCATATTGTTCGTTTGTAAGACAATCATCACATAGAAGAATGTCCAACAATCCTATGATGGCAGCCATTGGCGTTCGCAGTTCATGACTGTTTCACATACAAGTTTGCATGATTTCATATTTACATTTTTGTCATTTGATCTTTGAGATATTTGTTAGGGAATGAAAGACAAAAGTTGTAAGTAATACAAACCTCATGTTGGCTAAAAACTGGCTTTTAAAATTGCTTGATGCCTCAGCCTTCCTTCGGGCATCTAAATGAATAATTAGTTCTGCCCGTAGTTTCATTTCCTTCGATACTCCATTAGTCAAAAGGAAAATACAAATACAGCCCACAACTAGTATACATACAGATGCAGATATCAATATCACCAATGTCTTGAATGCCCTTTCATCCACCTTCCCCATTATGTACTTCCTTGGAATACAAAGAACTCCCACCTGTATAATCTCTTCTTGGTAAGCATATCATATCATAGAGAGGTGGCAAAACAGGTGGGTCAGGTGGTTTCGGTGATGGGTCAAAATGGGTTTTCTTATCAAAAAATTCTTATTTTAAAAACTTAACAGGGTTGGGTCAGGCTAAGTTGACCAAAAACCCTCGTGTAAATATGATTAAAAAAGTTATTTATTTTGATTAATAATCTAAAATTTTGTATAGAGTGATCTGGGAGGTTTTATGCTACCGACTTTGGTCAATTTTGACCCCTTTGAACCATCAACTCATTTGACACGTTTCCTTTTGATCTACTTTTTAACCGTTTGACCTGTTCAAGAGAGAACATATCACAAATAAAACCCACACATAAGTAAATGGGTTGAAATTTCCAGTTTTATATGGTGCCATATCCTAGTGAAACATACCATAGGGAGTCTTGTTAAGTTCAAGAAAAACGAATCTATGTAATATCGCTGGCCGCCAAGCGTGGCAGTAGCTGAGTGAACCTCATGGTATAGGGGCTGCTTGTCACCATTGGCTTTGTGCAACCACTTGGCTCCAGATTGTATTATCTCATCTTGAGAATCTACTGCCATCATGAGTGTAGGTCCATTTGATGAATTTCTTAACAACGGTGTGCTAGAAGAAGTTGCAAGCAACCACCCCTCTTGAGATGTCAAGTAAATATGTCCATCATGGAGCTCCACCAGTTCTTTCATAAGCTGCCCGACACTATACAAAGCAGTAGTAACTCCCACTACTGCAACTATACTTCCACGATCCTCATCCCAAACCGGCAAAGCAGCTGACAGCAAAGGTGAGTTTGTAAATTTGCTCACAGCCACATGCCAGGTAGCTGCACCATTAGGTACCTGTGAAATACCTGCAATATTAAGTAATTCATCGGGTGGGATTTTCTCATTTTTCCCCATTCTTATACCAGTATCCGGATCCAGCAGTTCTCGGTACCAGATTGCTGACAAGTTACCATGTATCGTCTGATCGTTCCACTCTTCATGAGGTGAAGATCTGTTCATACCATAAGGTTCAACCATTGTGTAATTCTCTAAATCGGAGAATATATAATATGTATTTTTGTCTCTAAGGTCTCGATGGAAGGCTTGAACGAACCCATTTCTGTATTTTATCGACATTGAATTTAGAGCTTTGCGGCTTGAGAAAAGCGCCCATGTGATATCTCTCATAGCTTCATACAACTGACATACATTTAGGAATTATAATTTGCTTCCATGTTACTTGAAGTTCAGTCAATAAAAAAAAGGGCTTAGTACTTTAAAATGAAAGAAACTTTACACGTTTTGTCATAGTGGGTATCCAACTTTAATTCTGTGCATTGTATGTAAGTAACTTGTTATATTGATCAAATCATGTAAAAATTTTACTTGCACCAATCAAAAACTTGCACGTGACATGTCATATGGTTTGCCACGTATACAATTTTACATGATTCGATCAAAATAATAAGTTATTTACATACAAATGCACATGATTAAAGTTGGATACACACTATGACAAAACGTGTACAATTATTTACATTTTGAAGTACTAAGCCCTTTACTAAATTACTAAGTTATTCATGAATCTAATTTTATTAATAACTACGAGTATATACTAAGGACATAATAGTAAAACTCATAAAGAAAATTTCTTTTACTTTCCTTTCATTTTAATTTAAGAATGTAATTAACTATTTACTTTTCCTTGGTTTTGTTTTAACTCAACAATGTTCTTTATGTGATTTTTTTTCCTTTCCTTTTCTTTCTTTTCCTTTCCTTTCTAATCCTTTCTTTTCTTTTTATTTGAGACTCGAGAATGCAATGTAATTCTAATCTAATCAGCATGTCTTTTCGTCCACAAAATTTTTCTAATCCATTCTAATACTTCTACATAGTCAGAACACGTATTGATTTAGAAAGTATTTGACCAATTTATGAATGATTATTTTGTATCATATATCGACAAAGATGTGTTAGATGGTGTTAATAATGATATCGTTCATGAAATTTCATCGTGAACAATTGTAAGAATTTAGACGGTGTTTTTCAAATGTAAAAACTTAGATGGTACTTTTAATATATTTGATGTTTGGTAAAGACTGAACCCGATCTGTTATCAGACATAAAAACCTTTTTCATTTTTTATGTTTTGCCCCTACTAAATTGGACACGCGTGATTTTTCATCCTAGATCCGCCATTGTTCGTTATACAAAAGTCTAGCAAGAGTGGTTTTGCCGATCCCACCCATACCAACAATGGGCACAACGCTAAAGTTGTTTTGATTTGCTATTGGTTCATGATCAGCTAACAGCTTCCGGAGCAGAATTTTCTTTTCACCATCATGTCCAACAATACCAGGTGATAATAAAGAGGTTTGGTAACTTCTGTTTATATATTGTGACGACCTTTTATCTTTGACAGTCAAACTAAGATTATCTTTTTCATCATACAGTTCTTGTAACTTGGTGGTAATATCATTTAACTTGCGGTAAGTGCATCCTAGTAGTTGATGATGATGAGAAAGTAGTAGTGCAACAAGCAGGTTCCTGATCAGTGAGCTCACGATGCATTGTAGCATCAGTTGCTAAAGCATCGAGTTCGTCGTCTATATCATAAGCCAAATGCCGGAGACGATTAAGCCAATCCTTAACGCTTTCGTCAGTTATTTCTTTCTGGGAAGCATCATTAAGAAGCTTTCGGATCTGGCGTAAGGACGTGTTCCATTTCTTGAGCTCGGAATGAATTTCCTTAGAACGAGCAGCAAACTTGTTCAAGGCCTCGGAAGCCAGCTTCTCAAAAACGACAGGGAGCAACAGGAAAGAACTATTTCAGCCATTTTTGTGAGAGCACAAAAGATAACAAAGTTTGGATGAAAAACAAGGATGCAGTGTAAAGAAAAGAATGATTGATTTGTTTAAAGTCTTTGTTAATCGTCGACATTTCAATTCAATTATTGTTTCATATTTGAAGATAACAAAATTGTGGATGAGAATTGTCATTGGTCATTCATTTCAACCAGCCATTTTTTAATATAGTCATAAACTAGTCCCTAAACCCATCTACATTGTTGAGTTTTATTTTTATGGGATAAGAAAGGAAAGGATAAGAAATTATCTTTAATCTTCATTCTTGAGTTTTTTTTTTTGATGAGATAGGAAAGGAAATGATAGGAAAACTTGGGGGTTTTAAGTCCTAAAGTTTTCCTACCAATTTGGCATGATTTGGATGGAAAGGAAAGGATAGGATGTATAAAATTACTATTCCACCCTTCAATTCACATCTAGTTATTTATATAAGAAGGATACATTGGTAAAATGATATCTTTTTTTCCTTTCCTTTCTTTTATTTTAAACTCAAGAATATAATTAAGTCTTTACTTTCTTTTTCTTTCTTTTATTTTTCTTTCAACTTGAGAATGCATTTTATGTATATAATTTCTTTTCCTTTTCTTTCCTATCTTATCCTATCTTTTCTTTTCCTTTAATTTTAAACTCGAGAATTGCATTCTCGAGTCACAAATAAAAGGATTAGAAAGGAAAGAAAAGGAGAGAAAAAATCACATAAAGAACATTGTTGAGTTAAAACAAAACCAAGGAAAAAAAGAGGAAAAGTAAATAGTTAATTACATTCTCAAGTTAAAATGAAAGGAAAGCCAAAGAAATTTTCTTTATGAGTTTTACTATTATGTCCTTAGTATATACTCGTAGCTATTAATAAAATTAGATTCATGAATAACTTAGTAATTTAATAAAAACTTGTAAAGTTTTCCTTCCCAATCAGCCTAAATTTGGAAGAAAAACTTTGGATGACAAAAGACTTAGGCCTCGTTTGTTTTCTTAAAAAAACTCTGAAAATCCTCTGACCTCTGATTCGGTCAGAGGTTTCAAGATTAGAAGCCGTTTGTTTTTTCCTCAGATCCAGAGGCAGTAACTTCTTAATAACATCAAAATCGGTCAGACAAAAATTCACATCTATTTGACATCTGATTGCTGGTAACCACCACCAACTGAGAAGAAATCGAGACCATTGTTGTGTTGCAAAGACGGGGACAGCCACACCACCACAACACCTTCGCCGGAGACTACCTCACCACCGTTGCCGGAGACAACCGCGCCACCGTCGCCGGAAAAGGGCGACTGGAAGGAAGAAAAGACGGCAAAGATTGCACCTGTGAGGAAGAAGAAGAGTTTTTGTGTTGATGTTTATGATTTTCCGATCGTGCAGGTGGGGCTTATTGTGATTTTTGAGTTGGGTATGAATTTCCGATCACTGTAATTTAATCGGGATGGGTATATGTGTATGTGAAAAATGATGATGGTATATGTGTATGTGAAATGATGACGATGATATCTTTTTACT